>PVJL010000908.1:128400-162084 GCA_004026885.1 Lyroderma lyra
TTTTTTTTTTTTTTTTTTTTTTTTTTTTTTTTTTTTTTTTTTTTTTTTTTTTTTTTTTTTTTTTTTTTTTTTTTTTTTTTTTGCGTATGTGGGTAGCTCCCTGGCTGGGAATCGAACCCAGGCCACAGCACTGACAGTGCCAGCACCGAAGCCTTAAGCCACTACACCATCAGGGAACTCCTTGGCGTGCTCTTGTTTGGGATCATCCTGTTTGGGATTCTCCTTGCATCTTGGACTCATATGTCTATTTCCTTCACCAGGTTAGGAAATTTTTCAGTCATTATTTCTTCAAATAATTTCTTGATTCCTTGCTTTTCTTCTGTCTCTTCTGGCATGCCTATTATTCTGATATTTTTACATTTGATATAGTCCCAGAGAAATCTCAGTCCATCCTCCCTTTTTTGGAAATAATTTTCTAATTGATCTGGCTGGGTGTTTTCTGCTGGCTTTTCTTGCAAATCACTGCTTTGAGCTTCTATTTTATCTAATTTGGTGACTTTTATTCCATTCATCATTTCATTATCTCTCTCTGGTCCTTTATAATGGTTTGTAAGTCTTCTTTGATGCTTGCTATCTCTCTGTTGAAATTATCATTCAGTTCCTTAAGCATTTTTATAATCACTGCTTTTAGCTCTGCTTCTGATGGGTCATCTATCCCCATCTCTTTAATTTAAACTCCTTTTCTCTGTTTCTCATTTTTGCAGGCTCTCTGGACCCTCGCTGCTACAGCTTCTTTGATGTTCGCTGCTGATAATGGGTGAGCAGAGGTCTGTGGGGGAGGGGTGTTTGTGGCTTTGTTTTCTTCCTATGGCTCTGGGGGTTATTCAGGGAGTTTGGACATGATTGTGCCTTTCTGTTCTCAGTTTGCCCCTCAGATTCTGCTCTGAGCATTGGGGTCAGTCCTGTTTGCTGGTCTTTCAAACCATTCTGGTTGTGGGCCAAGAAACATGCACACAGCCCCCTCTCTCCTTCTCCTTCCCAGCCGATGTGTTTATGCTGCAGCTCCTCACAACCCAGTCACTCCCCCTCTTCTGGGAACCCGAGTAAAGTCCGGCCGCTGCTTTTTGCAGACTGCTCTGCCCCTCCTGGAGCTAAAGTGAAGTGGGTACGATATCTCACACCTGTCTGTGTGCCTCCTTTCCTCTGTCGCATGAACTGAGTGAGGCCCAGAGCGCTCTCCCACAGCCTTCTTCCTCCTCCCTCCCCCAGAAGCAGAGTTCCAAGCAGGGACCTACACAGCTGCATTCCTGCTCTTCCCCTTTTATTTCTCCTTTGTTTAACCCTCCACCCACCTGCAGGTACCTTAATGTGATGAGTGGGTTTCTTAGCTGTGACTGTGCAATGTGTAGAGGACCGTTGGTTGAGGTATAGGTGTTTTCTTAGTTGTAATCTCCAGAGGAATTTTTCAGAGGTCCCCCTCATGCTACCATTTTGTTGCCTAACTATTTTTTTTCTTGAAGTAACTAAACCAAAGATATATATTATAGTAAATACAATCTAGTAATACAGATGGTTAGAAAGACTGGATACAGTCTTTTTTTCAGCATTTAATTAGTAAAAACAGATACTTTCCACATGATGCACTTTACTTTTGGTAATTTGAAAGCTGTCTCTAACTTAAGTGAGAACTGTGAATTGAATAGCTATGCAATAATTTTAATCACAGAACAGCAGGTAAGCACAATAATCAAGTGAGCATGATTATTCATTAAGGTAATGAATATCTCTATAACTAAACTAAATCATCCTCTCCCCCATTCATTCCTCTTACTGAAATGTTTGTGTTGTTATCCTGAACTGTTTTCCTGTGCTTTTTTTTTTTTTTAATGTGGGTAGTTCCCTGGCTGGGAATCGAACCCAGGCTGCAGCGTTGACAGTGCCAAAGCCTAGCCACTACACCACCAGGGAACTTCATTCCTGTGCTTTAACTTAGAAGTCATATAATGAAGATTCAGGGGGCCACTAACAACCATTTGTGCACTGGTCCCTGAAAACTCTTTCTCTCTTCCTTGCCTATAGATGGGTCGTAGGAGTTAAAAAATGCTGACATGGTGAAATTTATGATTGGGGAATATCATTGCCTGTAATTAGGGCTCCTTGATATTTGGGGGCCAGTCCCCACCATTGTTCTCAGCATATATTGGAAACTTCTCACATGTGACACTTAAAAAAAAAAAAAAAAACAAGGTTTTTTTGTTTGTTTGTTTGTTTGTTTCACCCTACCACAATCTGCCCATTCCTAGAAGCTCCCAGCCCAGCTCTGTCTTCCTCCTGCCATCTCCCCTTTCCACCTGGAACCTGGTTCCACAAAAGCCGTTTCAGGTGCCATGGTTCAGTCTATTTGCAGAATTTGCAATTTAGTGGTATATGGGCTACATCAAGGCTCCAATATGGTTAGGTTTGGGGGTCTTTTGAGGGTTTTGTTTTTGTTTTTGTTTTTTACGTTAGTTGTTTTTTATCCTCTATAATGTTGAATTTTAAAAATTCGTTATCAATGTAAAAAATTAAAAAAAAAAAAAGCTCTGGCAGCCCTGGGCCTTCATTTCCAAATGGCAACCACTGGCTGAAGTGGAGGCAACAGCTGTTCTTTGGACAAAGCACAGGCTCTTCGGCTCGACATGGTCCCCTCCACACTGAAGTGCAGCTGTTCTTACCTGTCTGGCTCCTGAAGACCTCTCACTGCTTCAAGATGGTCAGATGAGCCCAATAATGCCCACCCCACATGCACGGGGTGGCCAGTCTAAACCTGCACTGTCCAAAACAGGAGCCTCTGGCCAAGTGTGGCTATTGACTCCCTGGAATGTGGCCAGCATGACCACCAACAGGTTTCTTTTTATGTAATTTTTTATCATTATTTAAAATTATGGCATAAAGTTCTATTGGACAGTGCTGGTCTAGACCAAGAGAGATTATAGATTGACAGATTTTGTTACCCAACATGCAAAAGTTGTCTATTATTATTTTCCTTAGGATCAGAGCAGGCGTCTTCATTTTAGGGGCTCTTTCGTAGGCCCCTCTCTGCCACAAGTACCCTACCTCTTCTGAGCAGAGAAGTGGATCAAGCCCCGTGACTCAAAGTCCTCAAGCTCTTGTCCTCTCTCTCTCTTCTACTTGCAATGAGCAGCCCACAGAAAATCGCTAGGCTGTCATTTACATGTTGAAATTTGAGAGGAGACAGAAGTGGCCAACCTTCTGAGCCTTCTTTCTCTACCTGCCCACCACCCTGTCTTCAAGTCATTCAAGACTACGGAGGACATCTGTTGGAAAGCACAGAGGGTAACTAGGGGACATAACACATTTGCCCCTCCTCACTTGTTGAGCTAAACTGTGCTAATATGTATCCTATGGACCAGTTCAGAAAACAAAGTAAACCCTTGAGAGAAAGGGACAAAAGGCATTTCTACAAAGTAGGGCAGAAGTCAATCACAAGGCTTTTCCTGAGAGAGTCCAAGTTCTAAGCAGAATGCCAGTGGGAGGCAGAGACCCTCAAGGAGCAATAGCAGTAGAGGGGACAGCCCTCCAGGCATTGAGGGGTGCTTAAAGAGGAGGGATCAGAGGCACAAGGGCTTTCAACCCCACCTAGACAGGCTGGTATGGTTTCCGAAAGCTGGCTGGTGCTTACGCTTCCATCAAAATGCTTGGAACAGAAGGTGTCTCTCTACTCACCCCTTCTGCTTCTAAAGTATGACCCAAAGATTCCAGCCAACGTGGAGGACTTGAGGGACAAGCTCATGAACAGTGGTGCATATGGCAATATGGCTGCTTGCACCATATAATGAGCTAGTTTGATTACCCGCTTGTCTTACTACATTGTCCTAAACTCCCAGAAAAAGAAAAGCAAGAATAATCCCTTAGACGGTGTTTACAAGTACTACACATGGTCATATAGGAGACAACATTCATTTCACTTCAACAAGACTATTACTAATGTCATCCTCTTCCCATCGATGAGAAAATTGAGGCTCTGAGAAGTTAAGCAACTTGAAAAAGGCCTCACTCATTGCTAAGGAGGGGCAGATTTAAGACTGAAACCCAGTCTCCTGACTCCAAATCTTAGGTATGTCACAGTGAGAGATTATAATAAAGAAGACAACACTGTCGGAGCAAACAAAGCTAACCTCTGGTGACACATGGAGCCATTTCTGAAAGCAAATGTCATTGAAGCTATTCAGATGAATTCTAAGGCATCCTACAACATCCTGCTTTGAAAGGCAGGTTTGGTCCATGTAAAGAACCCAAGTGGACCTGTGGCTTCTGCACTAACCACTGGGCATCACACCACATCCAGAATCCCTGGGAGCTAAGTCTCCCGCCGCTAACTTCAGAGAGGCCCTGCAACTCTGACCCAAGTGTGTGCAGCTCCCTGAGTTTCATGTTCAGAGGTTTTCATCTTCCCCTTAAAACATTCCATTTGCTGGGCTGAGAATGTGCATTTAATGAGTGCCTAGAAGCAGAGAGCATTCTTTAATTCTTGGTGTTCTGCACAGCCAACATCCTTACATGCTGAAGAAACATTGCCCTGTGCGCACACTCAGAAGTATGCCATGGATTAGAACATCTTTGAGGACTTCCACAAAATTTCCTGACTCTAAGACTTGTGAGACATTGAAAATTGGGGCTCTGTGGCCAGAGAAGTCTGTGGAATTTTGTTCAGTAGAAATAGAATTACAGAAGTTTAAAGGCTAAAAGAAACCTTTCAAGTCTTCCACACCCCAAACAGGAATGTAAGAAGAAAATACATAAATATTCTCCTTATTCGGTTCTCTTCTTCCTTTTTATTACTTATTTTCCTTTTCAAAAAGGCAATAATGCCATAATAGGTTTTCTCTTTCCCATTTTTCTGTTGGAGAATGTGTTGCATAAGTAATTTGACACCTTGTGTCATAGCATTATGAAAATTTATAGAATGCAGTGAACTCTATTTGTTTACCATTAATTTTACTTTCATTTCCAATCTCTTCATTCAGTAGAGAGTATTATTGACAGGGTAGACATTTAGTTCGATAAAGAGCCTTTGACTCTTAAAGAATTTTTTTAATCATCATCCATTTCATCAAACTTAAAGGGTAAAAGTCATATTTACTTTATAGCTTTTTTCTTTTTTTTTTTCATTTTAAACAAGAATTTTATTTAAACAAGACGCTTGCTTGAAGGGAAAACTATCGAGGATTCATTTCTTTGAGAGTAATTTATCCCTCCTTAAACACAGATTGCCCTACATGTAACAGCTACATACAAAAAAGTTATAAAATTGTTCTTGGTTTTACAGTGATAAATGAAAAACATTAAAATTCTCCAGTCAAACAAGGTATGCAAGGATTTCTATGTTGTTCTTTTTTTGTTAAACAGTGAGAGCAAAATAACTTACTGGAATATAAAAGTAAGAGCTGAATGAGCATGCCACTACTGGAGAAAGAGGGTATTTTCACAGAACCAGTATTTTTCCCCATTCCATCTCCATTTGATGTCAATCAAAACGTATCATTGACCATTTAGTTAAAAAAAAAAAAAGTAAATGCTTGTGCATATACATCAGTTACCTCATATACAATAAAGGAATGGGGAAGGGGAAAATGAAAGAATAGAGAAAACTAAACTGTAGTCGTCAGGATGTGGTGGAACCAAATTGAGATTTTCTAATTGAGAATATCTTCTTGGTCTGGAGGAACAAAGTTCTGGAGTAACGCAGCAAGCTCCCTGTTTAGCAGCCACCTCCCGCCTGCTGCTGGAACGCACCAATCCTATCCTCAGGCTCCGCTCCCACTGTGCAACGGATTGGCGGCCCGGCCAATCGGGGCCTGATCTGCCTCCTGACCAACGCCGTCGTTCACAACAGGCTTTCATTGTTTCCGAAGTGGTGTGTGCCTCTCAGTCTTCAACGCCTGCCCCGCCACCTTCAAATGAACTCGGTCCTTGCTCTCAGTCTGGACTCCGTCCTTGGGCTTCTCGTGGGCCATGGCGAGCGCCGGGGGATCCTCAGCTGCCGCTTCACAAGAGGTGCCAGGTCCGCCCCGAACGAGCACACAAGCAGCACGCGCTTTTTTTCTTTTAATAATAGTGACTTCTTACAACTAAAGAGAATAAAACTACCCAAGCCTCGTCATTGGGCTCTTGGGCCGCTTGTCTGCTCCAGCCCGCTCCTACCGCTTAGCAGTCTACTTTCCCTTTTAATAAACTCTTTGTTTCACCATATTTTCCTTTTAATAAACTGCTTCTTGATTTCACTTCTTAATAATAATCATAATAATAGTGAGTTCTAAAAACAGAACTATGAGATAAAAATCAAATATTAAATAAACAGGTGACATTTTATTGTTTCCTGGTTTGTTCTTGTTTTTTGTTTTCATTTAGTTTTCCTTGAGTGTTGACATTTTGAACATTTTGGCCCAAGGTCTGATTGTAGCTTTGCTACCACCTTCTGGCAAAATAAAGAACACCTTAGGATCTTTGACTACAAGATCCTAAGATTGAGTTTCCACAATTTTGGTTCTTTCCTGTTGTATACTTACCTGGCTTGTATTTATTGCAGCTAACAACAGAAGCTGTTAAAAGGCGAAGATGGCAGAGGAGAAAAAAAAAAGCACAGAGCCTCCCTTCTTTAATACCGGAACAAATAATTTTTTGAAATGTATTTAACACCCAACATCAACAGCGCCAATAAAAGACCAAAATGGCGGCCAACAATGTAAATAGAAAACCTGGGTGGATAAATGCTAAGTGAAGGCTTCAACAGTGAAGTTCCCCCGCCCTCCCTAGCTTTGTCACAGCCGGAAGTGTTGCCAAGGCTGCTCAAGGCACCAGGTTGAGTTGGGAGCAAGCTTAATCCCATCAGGTTGGGACACACTGATGGCTGTGTGGAGTGAGTCCTGAGAGGACATTTTAATGGCTCCGAAGGGAATAAAAGACCAAAACCCTAGCCAATGGCTGCACTTGGTCCCAAAAGAGCTGACTCTGTCCCCCATATGCTGCCCTCCAAGAGGAACACATATTGTTAATGTACAGAGAAATGAAGGAAAGACCAACACCCAGCCACCAAACTGTCATTCAAATTGAGCAAGAGGAATGGGTCCTGCACTAGACAGAAAACATTTAGGAGGATTTACTCACACTAAAGAGGAAAAGGTTTGGACAGAATTGCCCACATTAAACATAATGGAGCAGGAGGGAACACTAAAGCAATGAAAGTGAGCAACCTATAACTACACACATACTGTGGGTGAACCTCACTAACCAAATGCTGAGTGAAACTTGAAGTCCAATGCAAAAGAATGCATACCATGTTATGCTACTTACACGTCATTAAAAACCACACAGGCAAAACTGAACTCTACTGTTAGAAGTCAGATACTAATTACCATGTTTGGAGCACATGGGTGCTGGGATGTCTTTCTCTGGTGAGTAACACATACTCTCTTCATCCAGACCCACCAATTTTTAACATTTAGCCAGTTTGCTTTGTAATTGTGTGTGTGTGTGTGTGAGAGAGAGAGAGAATATACAATTTTTCCCCAAAATCAAATCAATACAATGTGCTGCTCCCTTCATTGAGATTTTGCTACTTTAAAAAAAAGTCAGATGATCATAATGTTTATTGACATAGCAAAAATTGTGAATGACTTAAAAGCTAATGCTTTGGCATTAAGAATATTCTCTTTAATGTGTGATGACACAGGAGCTGATCATAAATAACCAGTATTGCTTGCTGAGGTACAGAGGTTACCGAAGTGGGTCAGGGAGTTCTGCTGAGCATTTTCAAACTCAGAAACAAATTCAGTTTAAAAGGTGGATCTTGGAGTTCCCTGGTGGTGTAGTGGCTTAAGGCTTCGGCGCTGGCACTTGTCAGCGCTGCGGCCTGGGTTCAATTCCTGGCTAGGGGACTATTCACATACAAAAAAAATAAGTAAGTAAAACTTGGATCTTACTTTTTCACGGATGTTACTTGAACAACCAAATTTACTTATTTGCCTGATAACTTAAGTATTTATAAAAATTTTAATACTTTCATGCAACATGTTCTCCAATGGCAAATAAGATTTAGATCAAAAACAGAAGTTATAATTTGGAGAAGCAAAATTTATACACACTGCAATAACTTTTACCATAATTTAACAACAATTACCAATACTTTAGATACTAGGTAGAATGTTTTGATTTTTTTTTTTTTTTTTTTTTTTGCTTTTTGGTATGTGGGTAGCTCCCTGACTGGGAATCGAACCCAGGCCGCAGCACTGACAGCGCCAGCGCTGAAGCCTTAAGCCGTTACACCACCAGGGAACTCCCTGTTTTGAATTTTATTTTCCATCAAAAGATGGAAATGGAGCTGGAATTCATTTCTTTTATCAAAAGATAATTTAACTATAACAAATGATAAATTGTTAAATTGACTACACTCATGAAGGACTGAAGATGACTTTTGAAAAACATGATCTTACTTACTTCATTTTTGCATAAAAATTAATATCCTGAACATGCTGCAATAGCTTTAAAGTATCTTCTCCCACTCCCACTAATATACGCCCATGAGCCAGTTTCTCTACTTATCTAAATTTTTAAAACAAAACATTATCTTGTAACATTGTCATCAATTCAATCTACATTAGATGTTTTAACAAGCAAGAAAATTTTCATTTAGCACATTAAAAACTTACTATTTATACATAGTTTAAATATTTGTTTATATTTGTACCAAATATTTGCTACAGAATTTAAATATTGGTACATATGGTGTTTGTTCAAAACAAATGAACAAACAAAACAGAAACAGACTCACAGATAGAGAAAACAAATTGATGGTTGCCAGATGGGATGGGGAGCGGGGAGCTGGGTGAAAAAGGTGAAGGAATTAAAAAGCACAAATTGGTAGTTACAAAATAGTCACTGGGATGTAAAGTACAGCCTGGGGAATACAGTCAAGAATATTTTAATAACTCGGTATAGTGCCAGGTGGGTACCAGACTTATCGGGAGGATCACTTTGTAAATTATATGAATGTATAACCACTATAATGTGCACCTAAAACTAATATAATATTGAATTTAAAGTGTAATTGAAAAATAATTTTAAATTAAAAAAAACACTGTGTTTAGTCATTTACTATGGAGAAATAGATATTTCACTCTAACTTTTTGTTTATTTTTTTTTTTACATTTTCAATGAACAATGTGTATAGTTTTTCTTTTCTTTTTCCCTATGTTTTGTTTGTTCTGACTATATTTATTAAAATGTCATTATTGGTTGAATAAAAACAGACTTGTATTTTGTGTGTATGTTTTTTACATAATGTTTCTCATAATTTTTTGTTTTATTTTACAAAAGTATTGGTCCATAACCGTTTGGAAATTACCTATCTTTGACCACAGATCATTTGAGCTGTTCTGCTGCTCCCTACACAGCCACTAGGTGGTGTCCAAGGATCTTCTCCCGGACTCTATTGGCGTGACCTCCAATGGGAATAAAACATCTCCAATTGAGACTAAGGCACTGCCTACACTACATAATTTTCCATAGCAGTCTGGCAGAATTGTCTTATCTTTCCTATTTGTCAAGCCAATTCAGTCTCCCTTATATGAGACATTTATAAATATTGAAGTTGACTTACACAAATAACAAAAAATATACATTTTGCTAATTGCTGATAAGCTCCCGTGTAAATAGAAGCATATCTTTCACCAAAGCTGTTAGCACTACTGCCATGAAGAAGGCTTTAGTTGAAACTCCTCCATCTAATAATAATGACATCCAGGCCAAATTACAAAAAGAAGTCTATAAGTCTTTTCAATAACCACGTCTACCAGAATGTGCAGGGAAGTGAAAAGGCAGAACAGAATTCTTGAAAAATACCTGGCTGAAATCAGTCCACAGAACAGACTCAAGAGGCCAGATGCCTTGCATGGAGCTCTGTGTGAGATCCACAGCCAACAGAAAGATAACCTCCCTACATAAATTTGACTGTTTGTAGAGGTCACCTAGCAGAAGAAGAACAAACACTAAAGAGCTGAACAAAGTGCTTTGCAAGACCGAAGACAGCTTTGAAGACACTCACTTGGTCTTCTTTTCACTTTACTCTTCAGGGCCAGGAAACAAATTTCTCATCCCGATAATAGTTCTCTCTTCTAATCCTACTTATCCATAATCAGGTTCCCGATTTGAAACAACACATTCAAATTAAGCTAATTTATAAATTTTTTTTTTTTTTTTTTTTTTGCTTTTTGGTATGTGGGTAGCTCCCTGGCTGGGAATCGAACCCAGGCCACAGCACTGACAGTGCCAGCGCCGAAGCCTTAAGCCACTACACCACCAGGGAGCTCCCAAATTAAGCTAATTTAAAGAGTATGTTTATTTAAATAGATTATTTACAAAAATGTGGGGAAAGACTTAGGAACACCAAAAGGTAGCCATGATATAGCCCTGGGCTAATAAGAATGGAGAGACTGTTACCATCCCACAGCCAAAAGGTGAAAGGAAGGAGCAGTTATTGGAACCCAGAAAGGAAAACTCACATAGAAGTTGCCATGAGAGAAGTAGAGAATCACAGCCAGCCTGAGGTGACCCCACTCCACCCCACTCTCCTTTCACCATGGACCAAGCCAACCCGAAACTAGAGAGCACGGCCCATCAATGTAATCCACACATGTCAGCCTCTTGGAACCAAGATCAATGTACAATGAATATGGAGGGACAGACAGGACATACGTATACACAGCACTGCCCAAGCTGTTTGCCTTCAGCATCCTCTCTGGTCCTTCATCTGGTGGAAGGACTAAGCCCTCATCACAGAGTGGGCATGAAGTTCTACTAGAATCACCTACCCTGTCATTGCAAGTTGGTACCAATTTTCTGAATGCTGCCACCTAAACCTCAAACTTTAGCGAACATTGGTGTTACCCATATAACTTATTTCAGAGAAAGCATAGGGAGACAAGAAACAGTAAATTTGCATAAAATGTTGCTGTGACACTCCTGACTTCTATGAGGCTTGTGTTGGTCACTGTAGCTGCCTTTTCACACTGCCCATTCCACGTACCCCTGAATCTCTCCCAGCTTCTTGGCTGGACCTGGGTTCTTTACCAGATGGGAAGTCCAAACTCTTCTTAGTGAATTATTGCAGTTTCTCACCCACCAGGGTCACTGCCAGGCAAGTATTAAAGAACACATAGTTCTCCACAGCCCGTTTCCTTCAGACAAAGATCAATCAACTCAGTCCATACAAACACTGCCTATTGGTTCAGTGGCCTGAGATGCCCAAGATGGCCAAAGGGCAATCTCCACTGCCAATAATTGGAACCATTCCTGCCTTTTGCACTAGGTCCACAAAACGCACGTGCTTTTTAAAGAATTGAAAGGGCAGAGGATGGTGTCCTTAAAATGGGGAGATCTGACAATCACCACCTTAATTAAGCTAGTGATCAAATAGAGTGAAGCAACCTGGCCTGCTATGCTGTAGGGTGTGATGCAATGAGACGTGTAGAACCCCACCTACGCAGGACTCTTGCAAGAGACATTTAACTCGAATTGAGCCGTGAGAAAACAGACAAATCCAGAATGTGGGATATACAAGACACTTAGACTGTTTACAAAAGGTCATTATAAAAAACAAAAATAGGGGTTCCCTGGTGGTGTAGTGGCTTAAGGCTTCGGCATTGGCGCTGTCAACGCTGCGGCCTGGGTTCGATTCCCAGCCAGAGAACTACTGACATACCAAAAAAAAAAAAAAAAAAAAAAAAAAAAAAAAAGTAGATAATTAATTATTCTAGATTAAGAGACTTATGAAGGGCAGGAAACTTGATCAGTTACTGTATCAGATCGGAGAGACAAATTGGAGAAATTTAAATATAAATTGAGTATTAAATAAATTAATGAATTTTTCTTAAATTGTGATAACAGTGAGGTTAGGTAGAAGAATGTCTTTGTTCTTGGAAAGGCCTGTTAAAGTTCAATGGCTGTCTCAAGCAAAAGCAGAAGCACAATGGTATGAATCATGAACTGAACTGCTGTTTCCTTCCATGAAACACCATTTTTACTTTCGAGAATAATTGACAAACTATGATCCTAAGACATGTGCATCTGGCAGATACTTCTCAAAAATGCACAGACTGGGCCTGTCACTTCAAGGAAGACAACAGACAGCATTCGTTGCCAATGGTGGAATCCAGGCTTTCAAGCAAAAATTATACAGTGCAACAAACTTTTCAGAAAATATCACTTGTCAAGTTTTGTGATTGTTATAAAAAAAAATAGCCACCGGAATCTGAAAAGGGTATTAAAATACTCCTCCTTTTTCCAACAACATATTTCTGTGAGGCTGAATTTTCTTTACGTGCTTCAACCCAAACAACGTATCATAAACAATTATGAGCAGAAGCAGATAAAAGATTGGTAATCTTCTATTAAAAAGATGGGTCACGTGTAAAATAATGTGACTATTCTGATTTTTTTGTTTTGGAAAATACAAAATAATGGTTATTTGCCATTAAAAAATGGTATTTATTTTAACATGTTTTTATTCCTAAGAAATTTCATACTGAAGTACTTAATGATGAAATAGGATGTCTACAGTGTACTTTCAAATAGTTCATCCAAAAAGATTTGTATATTATGTATATACATGTAGTTTGTCTATTTATATATGTATATGTGTATATATGTATCTATAATTTAATTTCAAACAGTTTGGCAAAAGAGACAGAATGTGAGAGAATAGGTGAAAGATATAAAGTGTTCCTTTTACAACTTATTTGACTTTCGGTTTAAAATTTTTCAAAATAAAATTTGTTGGGGGGAAAAATCAAGTCCAAGGTCAACTTGATTTGGGATGGAATGCAAACGTTCTCCAAGTTGCTGGATTTAAGTGAGCGGGGCCACTCCCATCTATGACCCTATTGGTCTAACACACTTAGGAGCTCCTCCCACAAATGGTCTCTGGGCTCCTCCAGTAGATTGGAGCAGTCTTGAAATTCCTGTCTTCCTTCACAGGCTCTCCTCCTGGAGCAGCCCTGTAACTCTAACAGGGAAATACTGGGATGTACTTCTGGTTATGGAGCAAGGCAGTACAGCAGGTGTGGCCTGCTGCTGCAGACAATGGAAGACCAGGGAAATGTGGAGGTTCAAAGTGCTCAGCCCAAATGCCATCTCCTTTCCCAACTAGCGCCCTTAGAGATCTAGGAAGACTAAGCATTTCATTGGTGCTACAACTGTGCAGCCCACACAACCAATCCTGGGCTTGTCCCAGAACTGCTGTGACCACAGGAGATGAGATCCCTTCAAAGCTGCCACGGAAGGCTCTCTAGCTCTTTAAATATCTCATTTGTATATTCACATTTACGTTTTTCTTTTGTACCTTCTCCAGGCTGTCAGAAGTAAAATGTCTGCAGTCTTTTGCCATGATGATTCGTCATTGTGGCACAGCCACTTGGTCTATCAGTCTTGCCCTCCAGCTGTACTTCATTCCATGCTACCACACTGATCAGTGTAAGTGGTTGTGGCACCACCATAAATCACAGTTTACTCATGTCCCACTGTCCTCTCCAAATATATGTGCCATCTAACCCCAGAACACAAGCTTAGGGGTCAGTTTCCTGGGACCATTTCTGGAACCCAGCAATCACAGTGCCAACAGAAGGCAGATGGCACACTCAAATCACAACTTGAGGAGGGTTTAATAAAGACCATTTCCAATATTGAGTAGAGTATAGGAAAACTGCAGGGATAGTAATCCATTAGGCCCATAGGGACAAAATTAAGGGAGTGACTATTAGAAATCAGGAAGAAATTGGGTAGAGTTGTCCTTAAGAGGTCACCTTTAGTTAAGGTACACAGAGCCAGGCCAAGGTGACCTTGACGAGAGGGAGGGAGCCAGAGGAATAGATATCTGACCGCTGTTGTTCCCTCTCCAACTTTGTAGCAGGGCTCTGAACTGGTCAAACCCAGCCATGAACAGAGAGCAGAGCAACCTGTTGCTGTGCCCAGCCAGGCCAGCCCACCAGAGCTGGGGGCTGGGAGTGGCTCTGGAGAGGCACCTGCAAGAAGGCAGCCCACACAGTGCAGAGAGCCTGGGCATGGCGTAGGAGAGATACCTACATATAGTTCCAATTCCACTACACCCATTGAAAAGTCAAGGAAGGAAGAGAAAAGGGTCAGATTTTATATAATTCCCTTCTTCTTCCCAGTATTGTCAATGCTAGTTAAGTTTTTCCTATGCAATCACAAGGCTTACAGTGCCTGCAAGTTGGTAGAAACCAGACCAAAAAAAAAAAAAAATTTTTTTTTTTTTTTGCATTTTGGTATGTGGGTAGCTCCCTGACTGGGAATCGAACCCAGGCCGCAGCGCTGACAGCGCCAGCGCCGAAGCCTTAAGCCACTACACCACCAGGGAACTCCCCAAAAGAAAATTCTAGTCCTTATACTGAAGAATAATTCAACATACATCTATTTTCAGTTCTGAACAGTGGCAGAATCCAACTGATGAAACCACACAGACATTCTTAGAGTTTAGCTTTGACTAAAGGGTTAGGCAATCACCTAACCCTAGGGGACGAAGTGTGGACACCTGCCCTTTTGTTGCTGCTGGGAATATGGTACAATGGTTTTATGGTTTGAAGAAACTCTAAACAAGATTCACTGGGTCAGAGATTAATCCTAGTTTATGATGCC
Organism: Lyroderma lyra; assembly: GCA_004026885.1. Taxonomy (NCBI): domain Eukaryota; kingdom Metazoa; phylum Chordata; class Mammalia; order Chiroptera; family Megadermatidae; genus Lyroderma; species Lyroderma lyra. Next base: position 143,050 of record PVJL010000908.1, read on the forward strand.
AGTGGAAGTCAGGGTGAGGGCTACTTCAGGAGTCCATTACTAAATCAATAAGCCAAGAGAGAATTTTGTCTTTGTCCAAGGTCTATACTGTTACAGGAAAAGAGGGTCATTGGTTTCACACAGGAAAGAATTCACTGTGAACCGATAGAATTTAAAGTGAAATTAAGTTTATTTAGCAAAGAGTAAGTCAGAAAAGAAAGGCCACAGCGCAGTGGCAGTCTCTAATCGCTAGTGGAAGAGACCCCCTCCACCCACCGGGCTAAGGTTCGTATGTTTCTTGTCCCCATGGAAAGCATGGAATGGGGAACTTCCATGGGTACAATAGGGGCTGGTTTGCCTTTAACTTTTTAAGGTACAGCCTGTGGCTAGTGCGTACCGGATTTAGACACGGGAAGGGCCATAATGGGATCTCTGCTCCACAGGCTTCCGGTGGTCTGCTCTGTGTGATTAACACCTGTCCAAATTCTGTGTGTGGCAGCATGCGGGCAGCAGGTTTTGAATTCAACCTTCTAGTTTTTTTCTTTCGTAAAAATAGTCCTCGTGCTCCTTTCCTGTTAATACCTTAGGAATGTCTTGAAGTAAATTCGGTCTCAGGTTTTGGAAATAGCCAGATGTGGACTCAAATTCAGCTTCTGCCACTTACTGTGTTGCTATGACCAAGTCATCTACCTTCTGGAAACCTGTTTCCACCTGTAAAACGTTAGTAAGAGTACTTACTCTCATGGATGATAAATATTAAATGGGAAAATAAATAAAATGCTCAATATCTGCAACTGTCCATGCTTCTCCACCCTGGAGAAGGGCTGTTACCTACTGGATAGTTGATAGTTAAGGGATGACTTACATAAACTTGGAGCACAGCGTTCTGCCTTTCCTCAGATAAAGTAATGGCCAAAGATGAGTCTAACCCAAATTCCTTTCAATACTTACAGGCAAGAGTTGTAAGTACTTGAGTTTCTGCACCTCCCTCCCGCCCAACATGCCCTCACCGAAAATACTAGAATTGAAAAGTTTGCAAAACCCAGATTTCAATGCATTTTTTAATTTCTTTTCAAGTTATATACCCCCAACCATTTGGAGGCACTTTTCCAATGGCTTGCTGACACTGCTTTAAATACCTTTTACAGCAAATAGATTCCTTTGTACTTAAAAATTCAAGAATCATTGGTAATAGGACTCCAATGTGTTGAAAATGTTCTCAATTGTTTCTAAGGGCTTTCTCTGCCTAGCAGTAATAATTCCATAGTGAGCTGGAAACATTTCCCCAGATTCAGGGGGCAAAAAAAGACCTGAGTGCTTAGATACCCAAAGATCTTTGTTTCTGAATAAAGGATTTTAAGGAAAACCAGAAAACCACAGGGCTTCTGAAATTATTTTTCAGTTAGTAAGATAGTCTCCAAACCTGAACACCAGGATATACATCTGATCCTAGATCAAGGCTGAAATCTTCAAATTCCTCCAAATCTTCAGATTGTTGCTATATGCCTTCTCACTACCCCTTTTATCCTTTTGTATCACTCATGTGTGAACAAATAAAAACCTCTTTCTCCTTTTCATCTTCCAAGGCTAATAGGGAGTAGAAGAAGCAAAGCTCAGCCCTCAAAAACAATAGACAAGGTTCATGACTGCACGCACAGATGCCCAAGTGCGCTGCTGGACAAGTCCGTGGTCTGAACTTGACAAGCTCAGGTGTGGGGGCAATGTGGTTTGAGAACCAAAATTTGTCTTTTTTTTTTTTTTAAATGTGGGTAAGTTCCCTGGCTGGGAATCGAACCCAGGCCACAGTGTTGACAGCGCCAAAGCCTAGCCACTACACCACCAGGGAACTTCCTGTCAGATTCTTAATGTTAAAATGGAATAAAGTAGGTCTATTTTCTTTAAAGTTATTAGTTACTCGCAGGTCAGGTGGCACTTAGGAAGAAGTCACCAGAAAAAAGGGAAATGATTGAAAACTATAGCAGACACAAAGGTCAATTGAAATACATGTTGAACACAGCCAAATCTGCACTGTCACTTAGATGCTGCAATGTTTCAATCGCACACCCTGTCCTTAGCTCCAACATCCTTCCACAGCCACAATCCTGCTTCTCTTTATCCTTCATAATCAAGCTGCCAAGTCTCCACTCCTCAACCAGCCTCTGCCCTCCCCGCCCTGGTCATCACCAGTGACCTAGGAACTACCCAAGTTTCAGAAATGTCAAGGTTGTAAAAAACCAAGGAAAAACTGAGGGACTGTATATCAGACTTTAAAATTAAAGACTTAACAATCCAATGGGGTAGAAGCTACAGACATTACTGGAACAACTGGCAACATCTGAATAGTCTCTGGGTGAAGGAGTACATGGGAGTTCTCTGTACCACTCATGCAACGACATTTGGAAAAGGAAGGCAGAGTGGGAGCTATTAGAAGACTGGGGCTTAATTGTGAAAAGGGCCAAAGTTCACATCACTTTCCAAGACACATGAGCTACTAATCACAAAATTTTAGTTAAGTTCTGATTTGGATGGTAGAAAAAGCACTTTGTATATGTTTTTCTTACCATAGTAGGTTATAATAGTTATACTACTGTTGAAATCCAGGATAAGTGATTTTTTTCTGGCAGTTAACAAAGTGGCCTGAATCATTTCCAAGCTAGAGGAAGTTATCTAGCAGAAAGATAAATTATTTAAAACTATCAGGAGCCAATGAGAGTGAACTTAGAGTAGAGTAGCATTTCACTTTCATCAGAAACAGTAGGTCACTTAGTCTAAAACGGCTGTAAAAGCATGTCTAGGAGGGTCTGAACGAGTGGCAGGGTGCAGATCAGTACTCTTTACTCGGATGGACATTAAGTCTTGGATAAACCGTTACGCAGTAAATAATCCCATATAATTAATCTTTCATGTTTTTCAAACCTCCTTTTTATCCCATTACAACTTTGAATCATACTACAAAAATGTGAAGTCAGTGACTATTTAAATTCCAAGTACTCTTTTTCTTGACTGGATTTTTGAGTCAATGTTTTACTAGAAAGCAAATTTACAGTTGATTAGGTGGAGCAAAATATGAGTCATAAGGAGTCCATTATAGTTAAATCCCAGCAGTGTCCAGGAAGTATCCAGCCATGTAATACGAACATACAGGCATTTATGGCTGGATGTTTTCCTGACAGCCCTCGTATACCAAGGAATAATCAGACTGCAAAACACTCATAAACCAAAAAGGAGCCTTTGTACACCTTAGGATTTGCCTTTTCCCATTTGGATCAGGTAGGCCACCTGCTCCCAAAGGTTCTCAGAAGATTTAATATGCTAAGTAAGGCTAATTCACATTCCAGAAGCATTCGCACAGAAAGGCATTCTATTTGTTAATAAAACCCATTCATTCAATGGATAACTTAGCCATTCATCTTCAGGTTTGTGAAACTGGATGACACACAGGGCTCATTTCTTATTTTTATTTCAACATTTAAAATATTCACAGATGGGATATTATGTTCATTAACATCTCCATGGAAGATGTACTAAACAAAGCATACAGGTATTCCACAATTACAGAATTACATGTGACTATGTGAATGTTTACCCTTATCGAGTTTATCTGAAAAACCACCACTAAAAAAAAAAAACCACATATACACAAGAAAACTTTTGAGTGTTTCACTGGATTAAATTTCCATAAACAGTGAATAGCAAAGGTTATCAGGAAAGATACTTAAGATTATTAGCCAGCACTTTACGTATTTCAAAACTTTACAGTCCTCAGTTCTGTCAGGAACAATTAATTCTCAATTCTTTCTTTTTTCCTCAATAGCAAAGGCCAAGATATATTAATACATACTTTGTATTTTCATTAACTTTTTTTCAAAAACATATGTAGAATAGGTTGATCATCACTGGATCTTGACTAGCTAATGAGGTAGGATTATTCTTCAAAAGCTCTTAATGTTTTATATAAAGCAAAACAAAAGAGAATAATCAAATTGTATCTTCTTTTTTAGTGGTTGTTCTTTTAATAAAGTGCCAAGGCTACTGGAAATTGGTCAAATGATGCTTGTACTTTAAAAGACAAAGAGTAAAACCCCCATTAGAAAAGCCCTGTTAGAGTACATTCAAAAGCTGGCATTAATTAAATTCGTTTTTGCATGAGAAAGTAAGAAATGGCTGACCCTTAAGTGCCAAGCTTCCTTTCTGAATTAATCTTACCAAGAATATAAAGTTTAAACAGAAAACAAAAGTACCCTATCTTTTCTCTTCAGGACAAGTTAATTTGGCTCTTATTTTAACCCAGTTTGCATCCTTTTTTACACACACAAAAATAACATTAATAATGTCTATACACTGCATAGCCAGCAATGTGTTTAAATGAATTTAGCAGTCAACTTACGAAATTCTGCCAGAGAAACACTCCTTATATGAAGGTTTAATGACATAAGCTAAACAGCTAGAAAATGCCTAGGTAATAGATTTCAGCACCATCTCTGTATTAGCAGATTGTTTCAAAATGCACACACCCCTTAAATTCACACAAACCCAGGAAATTAACCCCTCTCCAGCTACATCAAAATCGAAGTTCTGTGTTCTAACTACCCTTTCGGTAAAGATAATACTCTACAAATCTCCCTATAGGACACGCTTCCAAAAGGTCAGGGGACAAGGGGGTATCAATGAAGTATAATTTGTCTAAAATACATTATTTTTAACACTTTGGTACCTATTATTTGATGAAGGCTAAAATACCAGAACAGAATTTATTTCCCCAATTACACACCTATTAGGATTACTGCTGAAAACATTAATAAAAATCTTAAAAATGTAAAAAGAAAACTTAAAACAATGGTTTCAAAATCAAGTCTGACAGATCTACCACAGTATGTTCTAGACATAGTAATCAAACTTGATATTAATAGTGCAACTCTCTGATGTGGCAGTAACCATTTGAGATTAGCTACCACAAATAATTTGTCAACAAGATTTTTTTACATCTTCAAACCTTTCTTTTTACTATTCTATCTAGAATTGTGTCCTATCAATGTGATCAAAATATCATGTATCATTTAGTTTGAAGAGAATTCCTTCATCCTGTCTTCTTTTAACTTCAGTTATAGTTCCCTTACAAACATTCTTTTCTTTTCCTAAGGCACACCATGCCCTATTTATTGCTGCAAAGCCCCTGAAGTCTGTGCCCAAATCTGCGTTTGCTTTGTCACTATGGTTCAACGAAAATCATTTCAGAGTGCCTGCCAAAACTTAGTAATATTTAAGTCCAGTAGATTAACTGCAAAAGAACCAAGTCTACTGAAGCAAAGGCCAAAAAACACAAGTATATGCTCTTGCCCCTAAAAACTGATCACATTACCTATTATGACAGTAAAGTTCAGTGATATCTCTGGCTATATATAATTCATACTCATTGTTATAAAATAAAATGTTATGCCAGTAAGCTTTCACAATTTTTATTAAATCCTAGTCTAATTTTAATAGTATCTGATTTCAGATATCATCCTATGATGAACATGTTTAGTAAGTGAAAGCAAATCAGATATCTAAGTCATTATCTGCAGACCAAGCAATAAGATAACTACACAGAACACTACAAGTAATGACATACACTTACTTGTTCAGAGTTTTCATACAAGCCATGTTGTTTATCAAACTATATCTCCTAATATTAATACAATAGCATTAGTGATTGTAGTTCTCATATATTTTAATTACAAGTACCTTATTGAGTAAATCTAACATTTCAACAGTTACACTGACTTTCCAGATTAGCATAATATATTCAAGAAAAAGAGCAAAAAGTGAAATGAAAACTGAGGATGACAAGTTATTAACTGAAGATGAAGTAAAGATAAAAAGGTGAGAGTGAACTATCACTGGGGTAGAAAAATCAAAGTCTAGAGACTTTTGGTTGGAAGAAAACAGATCAACTATGAATTTCACAAATCAAAAGTTTACAAATTGAATACAATACAAATTGTTTTGAATGTAAAAGCCAAGTTGAAATTAAATGTCTAGAAACTGATAACTTTTGGCCTTAAACAGTATCAACTCTTCTGATCAAAGAAGGCCACAACAGTTAAGATTGTATTACTTTATTTTATTTTATTTTACACTAGGTGGTGGGCACAAAGCAAGCCTCCTTAACAAAGTTGACAATTAGCTTCACTCAGAACATTTTTAATAATGCACATTAAAAAAAGTATTCTTACAAATTCTTCTGCAATCCAAATATACAATAGCTTGGAAAACAACGTTTAGAAAACAAAAGCCAATGTAAAAAGACAGATTAAAACAACTAGAACAGTACAGGTTTTATATGGCTCTGATTTTACAGTTTTCTTACTGCATCATCAATGTCAGAAATCTGTTCCTTCAGCTGGCTCCACTGCTCAGGATTTAAAGAAATACCTAAAACAAAATTGTAAAAATTACAAAATTTGAAAATTTACTTAAGCTTTCTTGAGAATTTTCATACTTCCAACTAAAATACTGTTTTATCAAAATTGCCATTTTGAATGGTATGAGAAGAAAATCTCTTAATTTGTTAATTATAGATTCATCACAATTACCTGAGAATAATTTTATATCCAGTTTTACTTCCGACACTACATCCTGCATAATACATATTTCACCCAGTGAGAACAAATGATGACCTGAAGATGTACTCACAAATACTTGCAAATGAGCAAGCTAAGAGGCCAGCTCCAGATTTCGTATTTAATACCCCACTGTCTACATCCAGTTGGTTCCAGTATGTGCTCAAAATTTCCACAAGAACTACAGGTGAATGACTTTGTGCTAAATTCTTCTAGAAGCATTCATTTCACTTTGGGAAAAATCCCTGGAATATGATTCTTATAGGACTTCTTAGAGAATGTACATACTGGCTAAGAATGCATTCTAGAGTCATGTTGTTAAGGTTCAAATCCCAGCTTCACGAACACTAACAGAATGACCTTAAAACAATTACATTACTTTTGAGCTTCAGTTTCCTCACCAGTAAAATGGAACTTACACCTGAAAGGGTTTGCTGTGAATGGTTAACTAATCTGAATTAAAAGATTAGCCTATCACCTAGCACATTCCCAAACACTTAAAATGTTACCTAATGACAAGTCTTTCCTATTTAAGATATAAAAGTATGAACAGGAAGAACTTTTTACTTTAAGCTTCCAACATTTTAATACCTGACCCATATAGAGAAATAAACCAGAATTGAAGAATTAATGTATTTCTCAGAAAACTGCTGGGAAGCCATGAAACTGAAAGGGAGGAGGAGAATGTATTAGAACAATACCAAGAAAGGGCTTTAAAGCTAATCAAATTCTTTTAGTAATCATTTGCAGAAACAAGGAAAGAAACACAGCATTGGCCACAATGGAACAATTTGCATGACCAATCCAGAAGAAACCAGAACAAGAAAATGTTAAAGGGTGTGAAAACATAAAGGTTAAGTTCAATAAACCTAAAAACTGCATGAACGAAACAAAGACTTCAAAATGATATCCAGGCAGAATAGAAGAAAATAAAAAGGCTTTTTTTTTTTTATTAGCTAAAAATCAACCTAAAACAGCTAACTACCCAAATACATAAATGCAGGTTGGTACCCAAATGTTCTCTAGCTATTTGGTGAATGAATAAGTATGCTTCTATGATGCTGACAGGCTTGGGAGTAGATGAGGCACAAATGAAACAATACGAAAGCCCACTTAAAGGATACTATCCTGAAGAATATCCAAAATGAAATACCATCAACCAGGATTTGCCATTCCTAATTTTGCAACTTCCCAGATAGTGCCTACTCTACTTCAGAACTAATGAAAAAATATTTTTAAGTTACATTTAGTAAACTAACAGCCAACTAGAGTGAAATTAGGTTTATTATTTTTTTCTGAGTTTTATTCAACAGCTAAATTTAAGATTCTGAATTAAAATATCCAAAAAGACTACAGAAGATGATGAATAAACTAAATGAGGATCTTCCCAGTGCACTGCCAATATTATATCAATTTTAAATAAGGTAGGTTACTTAGGTAATTTTTAATATAGTCCACATATTAGGACCAAATTCAGGAAATTAAATCTCACCTTTTCTTCCTGGTTTCATTTCACCTTCTGGATCCATCCAATATTCTCTAATATCAATTAGGACTTTCCCTTTAAAGTCTCGAACACTGACGTACCTCATTTTCCCAATCTGCAAAAGAAACAAAACGTAAATGTATTCATTTCAACAGTCATGTCCATATTTATATTCATTCCTTAAGGCATACTCACTGTACTTTGAATCACAAAAATAACTTCTTAATTTCAAAATTATAGCCAAAAGCAATATCACCATTAAAATCTTTTGAAAAAAATGGAATCAAACAAACACACCTCACATTTCTAGTCATTTTATATTAAAAGAACCACTACTGGAGCTCCCTGGTGGTGTAGCGGCTAGGCTTCGACGCTGTCAACACTGACTGTAGAATTGTATGCCTGAAACCTACCAAAGTAATCCTTGCTAACAGATGTCACCTCAATAAGTCTAACAATAAAAATAAATAAATAGATAAACAAACAAACAAAACAAATAAATGTGGCGTGCTCATACAATGGAATATTACTCAGCCTTAAGAGGGAAGGAAATCCTGTCACATACTACAACATGGATGAGTCTGAGGACATTATGCTAAGTGAAATAACCCAGTCTCAAAAAGATACACACTTACGATTCCACATTTATGAGGTACCTAGAGTAGTCAAATTCACAGAGACAAAAATAGAACAGTGGTTACCAACAGCTGGGAGTAGGAGGAAAAGGAGGAGTTATGTTTAACAATTGTTTTAACAGTTCTGCAAGATGAAAAAGTTCTGGAGATCTGTTTCACCAACAATGGAAACATACTTAACACTACTGTATCCTCAAAAATGGTTCAGACAGTAAATTCTGTTGTGTTTTTACAACAATAAGAATCATTAGAAAGCAAAATCTTGCAGTAAAAACTACAACCGTAGGAATCCAGACTCCACTACATTGGTTTAGCAACCATCCTGAACATAAGAATCCAGAGTTCCGGAGTTCCCTGGTGGTGTAGTAGCTAGGCTTCGGCGTTCTCAACGCTGCAGCCTGGGTTCAATTCCCAGCCAGGGAACTACCCACATTAAAAAAAAAAAAAGAATCTAACAACAGAGAAAGCTTTTCCCTTTAGATATTCATTTTGAGTATCTTTAATACAGTTCACTACAGTCTCAAATTGAGAACTTAAAATCATCCACAGAAAACTACTTTTCAAAAACCTTATAGCACTGTTCAAACTAGAAATTCCACAAAGAAAAGGCTTGACTCAACAAAGTATCTGTAAGCACTTTCCAGGAGGTCTTTCAGTGATGTTATATATTGTCTAGCACTTAAACTAAGAAATCATTTTCTGATCAAAATATAATACCTCTACCTATCTCTTAACTCATTCTAAATCTACTCTTCAATCTTACTGACTTAAAACTAGCTATGATTTTTGTGATTAAAACATATCATCATGCAAAAGTTCTAGGTTTGGCTCCATTTCCTTCCCTAGCAACCTGAGTCCTTTGATTATTAAATAGTCCCTTTTATGGGGATATCAAGTATTGCTGTAGTAGAATCACAGTTGTATTGATGACACAAGTACATATTTATGGCTTCCACCTTGCCTGCCATCTTCTCAGACTTTTTCTTGTCTGTTAGGTCTTGTTCATTTTCTTTTAGTTTTCCATTCTCAAATAAGTTTCGTGACCTGCGCTGGTGTACCCCTACTTCGATGGCATGCCCCATGTTTTACAGAGAAAACAAAGTCCATTAAGTATAGGTAAGTTCTGGTGGTGTACTGACTAGGCTGCAGCCTGGGATCGATTCCCAGCCAGGGATCCACCAAAAAAAAAAAAAAAAGTATAGGTAAGTGCCTTCAAATCTCTTTCCTCTTTATTTACATCAATTCTTAACATTTTACTTTACATATCCCATTTCTTGCATATGCATTCCTTCCCTTTCCACTGGCTTCTTATATACCATTCCTGAACATCTTCATTCTCCTTTCTATAACACATTTTTCCTCACCTCAGTTTTAAGTATCTTAAGACAGCTACAGCACTAAATTAAACATTTTCATTTGTTTTTTACAGTAAGCCCACAACCAAGTTGAGTAGATAAAAATTAAAATGTACTGAAAAGCTATTAAAACAATATTTATTTGATAAAGCAAGCTCAGTGGTACCTTGAAAACTGACAGGTCATTAAATAAATAAAGGAGAGAAAAAGTGACAAAGACACAGAAGGGAGAAAGTGAAAGGTACAATAATGATGAGTCAAGGACAAGTTGAATTGACTGAGGTATACTGAAGACGACCTAAAAAACTAGGAAGACAATTCTGAAGCCTTTATAGGTTCTTAAACCAAGGACTAAAAAAAAACATACAGAAGCAGAAAAATAATACTATGACTGTCTGCCTTCTGCAAAACTCATATTCCTGAGAAATCTGAAATCCAAAAACAGAGTTAAAACTTTAAATTCTCATTAGAAAAATCATTTGTTTTTTTCTTTAAATCAAGGCTGAAAGCAAATCTATTTTTTAAAAAGGAAACTAATACACTATAAGTATATTAATAGCATTTAACAGTCCTAAATTAGGAATAAAAAGGTCCCAATTATTTTATGTAAAATGCATAGTACAATACAGTAAACACAAAAGAAACGGTTACTTAGGTACTTTAATTTCTACCTTTACTCCTAGAAAATTCTTGGAAGTTCCCTTATCCACAATTTCAATGAGGTATATTATAAACTTTTTTTTTTAATTTTGAAATTTAGAATTTTTATTATCATTCCATTCAAAACATTCTGTCCATTTATTGAGCAGGCCAGTGGGTTATTAAGAAGCATGTGTCTAAATTTCTCAACTTATGAAGTTTCTCAATTATCTTCTTATTGATTCCCAGTTTAATTGCATTGTGGTCAGAGAACATCCTTGGTATGATTTCAATACTTTGAAATTTGATGAGATTACTTGGATCAATTTTTATATTCTGTGTATGCCTGAAAAAGCATGTCTAATTCTGCAGATGTTAAATACAGTGTTCTATGTGTTTCCAATGGGTCAAGGTTGTTAAGCATATTATTGAACTCTATATGCTTACTATTTTCATTTGCTTATTCTATCAACTTCTGAGAGAAATTTGTTAAAAACCTCCACTTTTTTTTTTTTTTTTTTTTTTTTTTTTTTTGGAAGAAATTTGTTAAAATCCTCCTTTTTTTTTTTTTTTTTTTTTTTTTTGCTTTTTTGGTATGTGGGTAGCTCCCTGACTGGGAATCGAACCCAGGCCGCAGCGCTGACAGCGCCAACGCCGAAGCCTTAAGCCACACCATCAGGGAACTCCCGTCTCCACTATTTTTGTGCTGTGAATTTGTCGGTTTCTTACTGTGGTCCTTTCAGTTCTGGCTATATACGATGAAGACATTTTATGAGGTGTACGAAAATTTTAAATCACTGTATCTTCAGTGAAACAAACCCTTTATGGTAACCAACCTCGAGTAAATCTTTCTTGCCTTAAAGTCTGTTTCCTCTGGTAGGAATATAGTTAAACCCATTTTCCTTTGGGTGGTATTTTCTGCATTCTTTCACTTTCAATCTTAATGTATTCTATGGTTTAGCCATGTTTCTAACAAAGAGTTGTTGTTGTTTTTAAATCCAGCCTGACAGTCACTAAACTGGAACATTGGGTCCATTGCCACTTAATATAACTTAATATTATTTTATGCTGTTTGCCTCTCCTATCAGGCCTTCTTTTTAACTTTTTAAAATGAATAATTTCATGCTTTCCACTTCTACTAGTATGGAGGTGATATTATTTGTTCTTTCATTGGTTATCTTACACTTTACACGTAGACTTAATAAATTCTTTTTTTTAATGTGAGGCGAGGACAGTCCAGGTGAGGTTCTTTCTTGGTCACCTCTCCTATGGGGAAGGACCCCCGGCCTCTCTTCTCTAGGCTCGTCTGAGAGGGGTGGGGCAGGCTGAGCCCAATCCCTGGGGAAACTGAGCCAGGTTATAAACATTTTTGTTTGCAACAGATTAACTAATACGGAAGAGGCATTTTCTTCTTCTCAAACATGGCTGACCATCCACATATTCAAAACTTTTTTGTGCATTTACAATCTGAAGTCCCTAATTACTTTTCAAAAGACTTGTTTGGGGGGGGGGGGGTGTCCCTGGTGGTGTAGTGGCTAGGCTTCAGTGCTCTCAACGCCACAACCTGGGTTCCAGTCCCAGCCAGGGAACTACGCAAAAAAAAAAAAAAAAAAAAAAAAAAAAAAAAAAAAAAAAAAAAAAAAAAAAAAAAAAAAAAAAAAAAAAAAAAAAAAAAGACTTGTTTGAAGTATACTAAATAAGAAACTATTCAAAGTTGGGAAAAGGTTTAAGTCAGTAAAACTGACACTCCAAAATTTGATGTCGCTTCTGATAATACCAGCTCCAAACAGTTGTGGCTGGAAGGAAGGGAAAATATAGGGACACAAACTAACAGCTCCACCAGAATTTGAGACTATTATAAGCTAAAATTTACTGTCCACTTTGTATACCAGCCCTCAATATCAGTGTTCATTTTAACATAAAAAGTTTTAATGACAATCTCCAACTCATGATGGGTCCTACAGAAAAATCTACCATGTTTACCCTGTGACTCACTCTCCCATACCAGAGCAGCAAAACCACAGCAATATGTACATTCACTCCAGAGTTTAAGCAACAGTGGCACTGAAGCCGCAGTCAGAAAGATTTGCCCCTACGATTAGAAACAAGGTAAAGTTTGCTCTTACCACTTCTTTTCAAAATTATACTGGAAATACTTGCAATAAAGCAAGAAAATGAATGAAAAAAAGATATAAAACTCAACAGACATAATCATCACCAACATATAGTTCTAAGTCTCTAAAAATGACATATAAAATATAAATATATAAAGTAAGTATATCATATTACTTATGCTATGTAATATTATGCATATTTTACTAGCAATAAACCGGAAAACAAAATTGAACAATATTTATAATACAATAAAAAAAACACAAAATACCTAAGAACTTAACAAAAGATGTGTAAGACCTCTACAATGAAAACAACAAAACAAAAATTCAAAAGGATCTAAACAAATGAAGAGAGTTATCAGTGTTCTTGAACTACAAGACTCAGTATTGTCAAGTTACCTATTCTTCCCCAATCAATCTTCACGTTAACCCACTCAATCCCCATCAAAATCTCAGTAGGCTATTTGGTAAAAAAAAAAAATTGATATGCTGATTCTAAAATGTATGTGGAAATACAAAATATAGAGGATAGCAAAAACAATTCTGAAGGTGAAGAATAATGCTAAAGGATTTACATTACCTGATTTCAAAACTCACTATAAAAACATAATTATGACAGCATGGTACTGGAGTACAGACGGACATATAGATCAATGGAATAGAATAGAGCTCAGAAACAGACGCTTTTTAATATATTCTCTGATTTTGTTTATGAAGTTCAAGGTGATTCAATGGAATGAGAATAGTATTTTCAACAAATGGTATTGGAACAACTAGTTATCTGTATGGGGGGAGGGAAACGAGTGTGAACCCCTATCTCACACCATACACAGAGAAACTAATTCTTTATGGATCATAGACCTAAACATGAAAGTTAAAACTATAAAAATTTTAGGGACTGGATAGAGAAGCTGTGGTACATATACACAATGGAATATTACTCAGCTATAAGAAAAGATGAAATATTGCCATTTGCAACAAAATGGATGGACCTGGAGATCATCATGTTTAGTGAAATAAGTCAGACAGAAAAAACAAAGAACTGTATGACTTCACTCATATGCAGAATATAAAACTGAAAGCAAAGAAAAAAGAAATGAAGAAACAAATAACCCATGGACACAATCAATAGTTTAATGCTTATTTGGGGACGAGTAGGATAGGGAGGGGAGAAAGGGGAGGGGGTGGGAGAGGAGGGGGGGAAGCTTAATATAAGGTGGTGGAAGGAGAAGTCACATTAGGTGGTGAACTTATTATACATCAAGCTGACAATGCACTGTAGAATTATATGCCTGAGACCTGTGTAATCCTTGCTAAGATGTCACCCCAATAAGTCTAACAATAAAAATGAATTTAAAAAAAAAATTTTTTTTAGGAAAAAAACTGGCAAAATTTTTGTTGCCTTGGGATAGAGAAATATGTCTTCACAGGAAACAAAAAGTATTAACCAAAGGGAAAAATTAGTAAAATTGACTTAATCAAAATTAAAGCTTTTTAAAAATACTTGAGAAAATAAAAAGGTGTTTAAACCATAGACCCAGAGAGAATATTCACTATTCTTACTATAATAGACTCTGTGAACCTGAACTCAAGCAACTGGCTGGTTAATGGAGAGTCTACTGTGTATCTAACAAAGGGCTTGGACCAAAAATACATTAAAAATTCTTACAACTCACTCAAATAACCTTTTATTTTTTAATGGGCAAAAAGATTTGAATAGAATCTTCATAAAAAGATAGGAAGACATTAAGGAAATGCTAAGTAAAACTACAATTAGCCACCATCACACATCTGTTAACTTAAGTGGATTAAAATTAAAGACTGACAATAACTAGAGAGAGCGTGGAGCAATTGAAATCTTACACATCACTAATGGGTGTATAAAATGGTACAGCTACTATGGACAACAGTTTGATAGTTTCTTATAAATTTAAACATACACTTAGCTTATGATCCAGCAAATGCATCTAGTATTTATCCAAATGGGATAAAATATCCACAAAAAGATGTATACAAGAATATTCATAGCAGCTTTATTCCTAATAGCCCAAAACTAGAAACAACCCAAATATCCATCCAAATTGAATGGATAAACAAAGTGTAGTATACACATAATCACACAATGGAATACCACTCAGCAATAAAAAGCAACAAACTATTGATACTCAAAAATGTTATGCTGAGTAAAAGAAACCAGGCACAGAACAATACAGGCTGTATGATTCTATTTGCATGAGGTTCTAGAATAGGCAAAATAAACCTCTACCAGTGATAGAAATCAGATCAGTGGTTACCTGGGGCAGAGGGCAACTCTAAAGGGAGGCTAAGAGGGAACTTTCTGAGATGATAGAAATGGCCTCATTACAAGAGTGTTTATTTATCATAGCTCATCAAATTATACTTTGAGTGTGCATTATATATAAATTATACCTCAATAAAATTTTTAAAGAAAGAAACTTACTCAAAAGTCACCTCCTCTCCTTGAGAAAAGAATAAAGCTAAGAATTTTTAACCTCCCTCCCAAAAAACAAAAATGATGAGGTAGTAATGTACAGATAACTTAAGTAAAGAGAATAAAGACCCCTGCGATCATCTGTCATAGGAGGAAATGATCAGATAACAGAATGCATATAATTTTACATGCATATAATTTGGAAGTTAGTAGGAAAAATTCCATGTACATCATACAGATTTATTAAAATTTTTTGATTCCCTGTCCCCTTTTGGGGATCTCATGAAGGCTATGAATCCCTTCAAATACAAAAAATTCAAATAAAAAAATAATTTCATGGACTCCCTAAGTATATTCATAAGATGCCACTCACCCCACCCCCCGCAGGTTAAGAACGTTCCACTCTGTAATGATATAATTTAAAAAGTATCAGGTTTATCCTTAAATCATCAAATCAACTAAGGTGATGTTAGCACTTACCTTTGGAGAAAACTATGGATCAAAGTCCCCTGCCTCAACTACATGACACTAAATAATTACAAGACAGTTCTCCAACCATCTTTAATATCATGTAAGTCCTATCGTAGGTAGGTTATATCCCTATGAAACCAAGTTCTTAAAATTCAGACCTGAAGGAAGCAGAGAAAAGCAAGCATCTAGTAGTATTTCCTCTCCAGCGAGGATTCTGCCCAAATCATTCTAGTTTAAAAAGTTAGTTAGTTTCCTTGGGTATAATTCTCTTCAATTACATTTGGAGAGCTGCTTACATTTGATATACATTGCTTTATCAGAATATTAGACTATTTCCTCTAGTTCTAGTCTCGGAAGTGGATACTTAAGTTTTAAAAAAAGAATCCTGTCTTATGGTTACTAATCAATACCCAAACAATTTTAATTTAGATTATAGATCTATCTGTTTCTGGCAAAGTTATACCTGATAAGCTGAGTCCTCAATAATTCTATCAATGTCTGAAAAAGTTCCTCCCTGTGAGAGCTGTCTTCAAGGCACTTCCTTGGTAAATGAAAAATAGAAAATGTATAGCCATATTTTAAAAAAATAAGGGGTAGGTGTTGAGGGAGGAGGGAACGGACATCAAATATATGGTGATGAGGAGTACTGTACACCTGGAAACTATGTAATTTTACTAACCAATGTCACCCCAACAAATTTAATTAAAAATAAAATAATCTCACAAAACACGAGAATAACTGATTTTCCTTCCAAAAATGCCATCTTTCAGCATTCTAATAAAATTATCAAACCATTATAACTAACAAAAACGAAGTCTTTATTTTATATTATGTAACCAATGTACCCTAATGGGCTCTTAAGTCAATTAAAATTCTATATTATTACCAAAATGCTTTTCTATGACCAAAATACCATCTCAAGTAAAAAGCTACAATGGCAACAAAATTAAACATATTATCTCTTAGAAGACCTACACTACTAGGTCTGTGAAGTCACTTTGAAAATAAAGCATATGTTCCTCCTAGAGGCACTTTCAAAAGTATGCGTCTAACAGACTTACAAGGAAGGAATGGGAAGATTTCCAAACTTACTGAACCCATTTTGGTGAGATAACCACCCCCTAAAAACAGATCTGGTTTTCCCAAAACTGCTCCAACAGAATAAAACCTCTAAATGTGGGTCCTGGTTTTTTACATATAAAATTAGGGTTGAATGAACAAAATAAAATCCATTAACATGCCATCAATGCTCCACTGTCACACGGGTAAAGGCAAGCATATGGTTAACAGAATTGAAAAGCCCAAGATAGTTGCCCAAATACCTGAAAGTTTTTACCTCTACTACAAACATTAAGTTAAAATATTCCAAAGCACCCCTTCATTCTACACAGCCGGAAAATCTATGAAAGGAAAAGATACTCTTAATCCTGGCACCATCTTTCAAGGCCTTCAGTAGGTTAAAAAATGTGTGTATCTTATGTATGACATAAATATACATTTCTTACATGTATATGTATGTTTGTACACACACACACACACACACACACACACACTCTCTCTCTCTCTCTCTCTCTCTCTCACCTCACTTTCTAGTCAAATGTTTGCAGTCTCATTCTGCCCAACATTTTGGTTTCAACTAGTAATTTAGGCCTCCTCCTTGAAACCTTTATACTATTCTTCCTCCCATTACTGTACTATTTTACTTCCCTTCACTTTCTCTGGCCTATATCCCTTTTCCTTCCTCCATGAACATCAATCACCAAGACATGTCTTCAGTCACACCTCCTTTGTCTACCTCTGATGTATACTTAGTTTCGTCAACCATGCTGATGATTCCACGTGAACATTTCCAAATCACACCCTCCAGGGGCTACAGCAGACACTCTTTATTTAATCACATTTACAATCAGATCCAGAAAGCCAAACTTCACTACCTTTGTCATTAAAACTAATTCCTTTTCCTGATTTCTATCAATGAAACTGGCATATCTATGGTCTTTCAAATTCAAAACCACTCTTCATTGATTATTTCATTTCTCTAGTCCATTTTTCCTCACTAGTAATTTATAATCATCACTATTTCTTCTTTGGGAAAAACCAGCTAATTATTTCCCAGCCAGGGAACCACCTCCCTAGCCGGAAAAAAAAAAAAGACATCTAAGCCCTTATCACTTCACATACAGATTAAGGCCTACAATTAATTACCGAAGAAATTTCACCTGTATCCCTTTATCCCCACAATTTATCCCCAATAATTTATTCCTACAAATCTCTTTTATATAATGATGTCAATAACAAATCTCCCTAAAGCAAGATAAGACAGCCCAAAAAAAGAAGCCCTATTTCTATCCGAATGATTTCATCAAATCCTTCAATTTGATGAAATCCTTCAAAATGATTTCACCTCACTATTCAATGTAATTCTGCAGTATCAAGCCAAAACTAGGCAGGTCATACTGTGCTTCCTCTCCAATAATATCCTATCCATACCTCACAGGCCAATAGCAGACTTACTTCCTCCAAACTGCTTTCTAAATGTGCAGCTCTCAATTTCTTCTTTCAGATTTCTATAGCTTTTAAATTTATATCATTTTAAATATAGCAAAACTACATACTTCTAGATTTTAACAATAATCTACCATCCTATAAAGTACTTTCATTTCTACTAACTTATTCTTATATTTAGAATATCCTTAGTCAAAAGTACTATAACATATATAAAAGATTATGCATTATCAGATTACGGCACTTTTATCATTCTTCAGACCAAGCCAGAGAATAAATCTCTGATCTAAGGAAATAGCTAACTTTACCTGAAACATGTTATCATCTCTGCTGCTGCTGCTCTGCTTAGAAGATGACAGGGCTCTTGAAGTTTCACCAGTCTTTTGCTTCTTTACAGGTTTTTCTGGAATAACTTGCTTTTTCCTCTTTAACTTGAAAGAAAAATAAACATGGTTAAAATCTGCACTTCAGAATAAACACATCATGTTTGTGGGCAAAAAAAAAGGGGTATGTACACAACCCTGGGAAGCTTAACCACCCTCAACACATGGTCTAGTTAACTATCCTGTAATCCAATCCATGCCTTGCTTTCTCCTACCTTTTTATAATCTTCCTTACATTCCCTCCTTAATTCCAAATGTACCAAAAAAAAAACCTTGCAAAACTGTCATTCTCCAAAGTATGTGAGACCTTGCTTCCCAGCAACATGATCACTTTGGCTCAAATAAACTTAAAAAATTCTCTACAGGTTTGGACATTTCTTATGTTAACAATTAAAGATTCCATTACCTTTTAAG
>PVJL010000908.1:162184-323142 GCA_004026885.1 Lyroderma lyra
AAAAAAAAAAAAAAAAAAAAAAAAAAAAAAAAAAAAAAAAAAAAAAAAAAAAAAAATCATGAATATATACATAGGCAAGTTTCACTTGACAATAGGACTTTGAAACTAACCTATTACTGGTATGTAATAGTGTTCTCAATCTGTTCTCAGGAGCCCCAAAATACTTCAGGCATTACAGTGGAACTAACCAGAGAAAGTTATTTTATAGACTAGGATCTCACATAAAGTTTCTTTGTGAGGAAACAAAAACTGAGGAGAGGTTGTGAGGAGTCTGCTGCTTCTGAATAAACTTCTGGAAACCACAGGTCTATTGATGCTACAAAGGGGATATGCTAATTAGGAAGCCTACAACCACTTTATTCCATTCTAGGATGAGATAATATATTTATGCTCTGCCTATTCGTAAAAGAACTTAAAACTGGTTTAAGGAATTTATGTGTAGGTAAAGCTAAGAAAGTTATTTTATACTGGGCACTAGAAGCCAACAACTCAAAACCAACCTCGTTACAAAAGAAAAAAAAAAATCACTGAAGACAGACAGCAATGTTTAGACCAGCATTCAAAATCAAAACAATATTTTAAAAGCAACATTATTATAAAAGCCTCATTCTCAAAATAAGATCCTATGAAAACCAGTAGAGTTCCCAACGCAAACAGTAGAGGGCAGTCAAGTTCCTTAGTGGAAATCATACTTTTAATGTTTTACTAAATTAGAGGTAGCTAAATAAAATATAATGTACATACATAAACAAAAATATAGATTTAGTGTAAGTGCTTACAGGATTAATAGTACTACTTGGGACAAATCGCAAAACTTAGCTCAATAAGCAAAAGCAATTATCCTTTTTGTTTTTTGGGGGGTTAGTTCCCTGGCTGGGAACCGAACCCAGGCCACAGCATTGAGAATGCCGAAGCCTAGCCACTACACCACCAGGGAACTCCCCAAAAGCAATTATTCTTTACTTCAAGTTTGAATATTCCCTATGGACTGGTACATGCCTGGCACATAAAAAGCTCAGTAAAAATTGCTATACTGGGTTCGAATGAAAAGATTAAGAGATTTTGGGGGTTCCCTGGTGGTGTAGTGAGTGACTAGGCTTCGGAGCTCTCAACATCGCGGCCTGGGGTTGATTCCCAGCCAGGGAACTACACCCCTGCCCCCAAATTAAGAGAGAGTTCCTTCTCGAGTATATGTATGTTCTCTGAAACCATGTTTCAGCCTTCCAGGGATGTTATATTTCGTATTTCCCTACAAAGGCCCACCTTCTGTAAGATTCTCCCGTACGCTCTCTTTTAACTAACCCCGCTAATTAAGCTCAAACACACAACTACGTAAGTTTCTAGGAGATAAAGGACAGTTCTGCATGGAAGGAAGCCGAGACTGAAGTGTGAGGTGTTTGGTTAAACAGAATGCACCAATTACAGCACAGTTGTCAAAAATTGGTAATTTCCTGTTAGCTTTGCTGGGTGTTGATTAAATAAAAGAAGGGAACCAGAGTAAATAATGTTCTAACTTAAAATGTACCAAGCCTACATTTTAAATACTTGTGACTGGGTAAGCATCAATGGCTAAGAAGACTGTCAAAACTGACATCTGCATTCAGGGAGCCCAGGTAATTTGATCAACTACGGCACACAAAACTTAAGAGATTAGGCAGATTTCGAAAAAATGGCAAATACTGGCTTTGGCCTAATTCTAATGCTACTCCCCTAGGATATGAGGCAGTGGTTCTACAGCTTTAGGGGTCTTCAATAAACTTTAAAGTCTAAATACTTGCTCAAGTCTGATTTAGGGGATAGAAGTGTGCATGTTACAAGCACTCTAGGCATTTTCGTCAAGTGGTCCAAGGGCCAACCACGCTTTCAAAAACATGTATCCAGGCTCTCATTTAAAGATTATGATATGCCCTGCTGCCCTTTCAGAATTGGATATGGGCAATATTGCTAAATACCACAGAAATGACCTGGTGCAGTAATAGTCACCTTTTTGTCAACTTCACTGTCAGAATCGCTGCCGGAAGAGCTCGAAGAAACAAGTTCCTTTGACTTAGG
Organism: Lyroderma lyra; assembly: GCA_004026885.1. Classification (NCBI taxonomy): domain Eukaryota; kingdom Metazoa; phylum Chordata; class Mammalia; order Chiroptera; family Megadermatidae; genus Lyroderma; species Lyroderma lyra. The sequence goes on from PVJL010000908.1 coordinate 164,237, forward strand.
CATTCTGAAAGAAAAATACATCATGTAGGTCATTTACAATTGTTTTATTACCTTCAATTTAACTCTCCATCAAAAATTTAAGAAGTTCCATTGTTCATTCTACCATATGGCGGTACTGAAGTTTGTTATAGTGAGCACATGCAAAAAGTTATACTCTAATTATACTCTAATCTGTGCTCTTCCAAGTTGAAAATATCATGCAGAGTGAACTGAACCCAGCAAGGAGAAAGAACTAAATGTCATACACATCTCACACTCCTACACCTCTTTCTAAAACCAATGGGTCTTTTTATACTTCATTTTAGTGGAGTTAGATGTTTACGTGTAGGATAAGCAGCTGACAGCAATCACTGTTAAACCCAGGAAGAAATATGACTAATTTCCCTCAGTACTGCTTTACACTTCTCCCTGATGAGACCTGACATAAAATTATTCACTGTAGGAAAGGACCACAACATTTGCACAACACCAGGAACAACTGCCCTGTGCTGATATTGGTATCTAATTAATTTGCCACTATAATCCTGTTTTCACATTTGCATGCATCCTTGATTTGGCTTTTTGACCATGCCATCAAGTAACTCACTCAAGAGTTCACAAGTTATACAACATAATTCACAATTCATTATTTTAAAATGATTTTCTACTCTGAAATACAACTAAAATTTGAAGAATCTGCTTATGAGACAAAACCTTTCCTCCAATCCCAACCAAGACCTTATTCCCTTAGGTCTCCCCAGAGGTAGTGTATATAGCCCAGTGACTTCTTTCCAAGTGGATGTTTACGGAGTGCCCGATCACAGCAAGGCAGAGCGCTGTGCCTCTACCTTTGCAGAGATTATTTTTAAAGCCCAAATCCTAAATTTTGAGCAATTCCTTCAAGGGATGCTATATCTCTTTTTCAAGGCACTTTATTATACAAGGTGGTAAAATGTTTGTTATCAAAGTATCTTTAGCTCTCTCCATCTCCTTTCCTTCGAAGAGACTGTGTCATATTAATTTGTGTCTTGTAGGGTCCTCTATACACAACATACAGTCTATAAATGTTTGGATAAAGGGGTTAAAAAGACTTCATTTATCCTCAAAAAAATCATAAATAATCCGGCACCTCAGACTAAATTTGTATTAGCACAGGACAGGCACTGAATGTGTTCTACAACAGGAGGTCAAGGTAAAAGAAGTGGGTCATCCAGTTCCTAGCCACTAAGTTCAGAAAACTCAAACTATGCCCAATCCAGGCAAGTTGATTTTAACTGGTAATTTCCTGGTGACAAGAGTAAATTCGAAGGGGAGCAGCAACATTCATAATCACGTTTTTCCTGTTACTGCTCCATTTTACAACTTAGTTGTTTTGTGTGCTACCTGCTAATAATGCCAAGAAACACTTTTTAAAGGTCATTAAATTGAATATTACCTATTTTTCACTTTGAAACCAACAAGCATAACTGTACTATCTGTTAATAAAGCTGCCTGGGGGCCTAAGATCATTTCAAAGAACCATCGCCTTTTTAATCCAAATAAGAAGTCCATTCAACACGAAAACAAGGTAATAGTAACTAAAGCCAGTCTCTAATTAAACTTTTGACGAAATACGTTTTTTATTAATGAGGCTTTACTGTTTCAAAAAAATAAAGGCACGCTTGTAATTCGGGCAAATGGTGCTAAAAGCGCTAGTGTAGAATACGCACAAAACGCAACCAAAAAAAATGAAACAACGGAATCTTTGATGGTGGCATAGGAGAGCAAGAACTAGAAAAGAACGAGGTGAAAATAAACTAGGACTAAAGGGCACGTGAAATCTGCTACAACACGAGGGTTTCGATAAGCACCAAGGCCGGGGAAGGGGGTCGCGCGGTGCCAGGAAGCCTGCTAGAACTCGAGGGCTGGAAACGGTTAGGGCAGGGTAGGGGGAAACAGGTTGGTCCGAGGGGACGTGAGAGGTGGCGCAGAGCAGAGAACACGGTGTGGGAAGAGGAGGGACTTGCACCAAGCGCCATTTTCTTCTCTCGAAGCATTCGCTGCCCCCAGCAAACCAGCCGTCCTCCACCCCTAGCCCCCTCCGCCGCCTCCACCCCGCCCTCCTTCGGCGGGGTTTGCTCTCCCGCCCCCAGTACGCCCCTCAACCCTAGAGGCAAGAGGGAGGGGGCTCCAGCGAGGCCTTGGAGAGAGAAGCAGGCCCCGCACGCGCCCCCTCCCGGGCCCAGACAGCCGCTGCATTGTCCTGGGGGCGCCCCGGCCCCTTCCCCGCGGCTCCTCGTGCCCGGCCGCGCCCCGCCGCCCGGGGCCGCCGCATCCGCCGCCCCGGGGTAGTTTCAAGAGCCAGGTTCTTGCGCGGAAGGACCTGCAGCGCATAGGTTGCGGGGTAAGGGACGGAAGAAGGGATCGGAAACAGAGGAGGGGGTCCGGGAAGGCCGAGGAGGGGAAGAAGGTGGTCAGGGAGCGCCGCCATTTCCCGCGGCCGCAGCCGACGAGATGAGCCGAAAGCCGCTGGAAACTCGTGGACTAGCTGGGAGGGTAGGGGGTCGGCCGGGTAGGGGCATTTGAGGGGTGGAGGCGGGGTCCCAGGCACTCACGCTCCGCTCCTGCAGTCCAACAGCTCTTTGCTCGCTCGCTTGCGACTGACAGACAACCGGACGTGACGGAAGCCAAGATACGCGGCCCCGCCCTTTGAAACACGTGACGGGGCGTGGCCTCACCGCCGAAACCGACACCGAGATCCTTTCCAGGGCCTTAAAGGAACCGCCCCTCGTCCTGAACACATTTCCTTGAAAGTGAGATGCAACGGAAAAGAATGGGTCTGACTTGTGAGTGAATGAGGGAGCAAATAAAACGTGAATGATAAAGCCCAGAGCTTTGCACTTGTTCCATAAATATTTCTTGTATTAAAGTGAAATATCCATGCTGGAAAAGACCCACACATCTGGCACACTTAACCAGAAATGACCCCATCCCCAACCCCCACAGTATTTGGCTCTGGCTGGTAGATCCAAAGGAAGGAAGCCAAAGTCACAGTGTGTAAATTATGGAAAGTGTAAGAAATTTTTTCAGAGGTCTTGCACACACACCTTTATCACTGTGCTGAAGTTCTAGAGGCATATGGTAGTTCACAGAAGGCAAGAGAAATCTATACCACAAGCTAGAACAGTGAAAAGTTTTAAGAATATCTAGGGTGATGTGAAGATTGGGTCCAAGAACGAAGGGAGAGCTAGAAACTGGGAACACTGTAGAAGAGGTTGCTCAAATTGCCCATAAGGCAATGAAGATCCAGAGAAGTGGCAAAACCTAAGGGCTTTTTTACGAAGTTGAACAGGAGACAACTGTGGAAAAGTAACTAAATTATGTGCAAAGCAAAAGAGAGATAAGAGTTATTTGAACAAGGGCGATTTGTAAGGAATTCTTTCAGTCTCCACTTCCTGTCTTGGTAAGAATGTTACTTTCCTTCTGGTATAGTAAGTGATATGGGCCAAACAGAGCAGCCATCCCCCTACTTCACTGAAGATTCCTTTTCCTTGTTCTTTAGCTCTCAGGTTCACCTTTTTCCTAGTCCAAAGTCTTAATCTCTTTCCTTAGCAATTTTCTCTGGCTCCTCACCCCAAGCAACAGGCTTTCCATCCTGAAACCACCCAGTGACAAGGGCTTTAAAACCTATGTCTCAGATCAATGCCTTTAACTACTAATTTCTCCTCCTCTAGGACTATCAGGATACTAGCGGTGCCCCAAGAAGGCTTCCAGCCCATCTCAACAAAGGAGTCAACATGGCGGATCTCAGTACCTCTTCCCCTTTTAGATCAGATAGGGTGAGAGCTCCGTGGATTCCCCAATAGGTAGGGACAATGACCATCCTCAGCAGGAAGCAGATACAGAACATGAGACCTCCAGCCCCTCAGCTTCCCATGGAGACCTGTGGGGATCGCTGTCTCTCAAGGAAATGTGAGGAAAACAGATAGAATAGGGGGATCTGGGGACCCCTCCCATGAGACTCTGCCCCTGCTGGATAGTCACCACCTTGATAGCACCCTTTCACTAGCAATCCCTGCCCCAGGCTAGGCAGCCAGAGGAGGGAGTTCCAGGCAAATACAAAGAAGTTAGAGGGCACAAGAAGCCCACCAGTTTGAGCCAGTTTCTAACACCTGCGGTAACCTTCAATTCACCTAAACCTCATTATACCATTATTGTAATGTCATACATATGTCCGGGAGTTCATTAATATCATTACAACAGACAGAACTCTGGGAAAGGGCATGCACAGTTAGAAGGCGTTATGTAATGGGCCCCTCATCAATCAGACTTGTCAATTAAGAGACTCCACACCCAGAGGTGTCTCCCTTGAAAACAAGGAAGAAAATAAAAGTACCAAAGCCTTGTTGATCAAGTCTCTTCAGTCACTCTCCTTGCTCAAGCCCCTTCCTACCTCTTTGGAGTGTACTTTCTCTTCAATAAACTGTCTCTTTGTTTCACCTCTATACTTTTGTGTGTGTCTCGTTCAATTCTTTGCTCGAGATACCAAGAACCTGGACATCGGGTCGATGAGGACACCATTTTCTGGCAACATTCACGTCTTCCATATGGGGGTTTTATGTCCTGATTTTAGAGGGTAAAAGAAGAGGATCTAAGTGTTCTTTTTGTACCTACCGGTTTTTATTTTTTAAGTGCATTTAGCTCAAAAGTAATTTTGGTATCAATTTTGAGCCCTATTATGGGGAAACATTCTGGTTTCCTTCAAAATCATGCTTCTCCTTCAAGGTAAACCAAGCACACTTGAATATAGCATCCTTGCATCTCATTTCTTGCCCCTTTAACATGATGTTACCAGAAAGTGGGGTGTCCTCCCTGGCGTAGTGTCCAGGTTCTTGGTATCTCGAGCAAAGAATTGAATGAGACACACACCAGAGTGCACAGATGAAACAAAGAGACAGTTTATTGAAGAGAAAGTACACTCTTAAGAGGCAGGAGCAGGCTGGAGGAGGAAAATGGCTCAAGAGCCCCCATTAATGAGGCTTTGGTACTTTTATTTTCTTTGGCTGTAAGGGGCTACACCCATCGGGGTGTGGGGCCTCTTGATTGACATGGGGCCTGTTACATAACCTCTTCTGACTGTGCATGTCCTTTCCCAGAGTTCAGTCTGTTATAATGATATTAATGAACTCTGGGCATATGTATGACGTTACAATGATGGTATAATGAGGCCCAGGTGAGACTAAGTTTGTTGTTACTCTTACTGCACTGGTGCTAGGAACTGGCTCAAACTAGTGGGCTTCTTGTGCCCTCTAACTTCCTTGTATTTGCCTGGAACTTTCTCCTGTGGCTGCCTAGCCTGGGGCAGGGATTATTAGTGAAAGGGTGGTATCAAGGCGGTGACTATTCTAGGTGGGCAGAGTCTCATGGGAGGGGTCCCGAGATTCCCCCTATTCTATCTGCCTTCCTCACATTCTCTTGCGAGACGTGATCCCCACAAACCTCCATGGGAAGCTGAGGGACTGGAGGTCTCATGTTCTGTATCTGCTTCCTGCTGAGGATGGTCATTGTCCCTACCTATAGGGGATCCACGGAGCTCTCACCCTATCTGATCTAAAAGGGGAAGCGGGTCTCGAGATCCGCCATGTTGACTAATTTTGTGATGGGCTGGAAGCCTTGTTGGGGTATCAGCTGTATCCCGATGGTCCCTAGAGCAGGAGAAATTAATTCAATTAATAGTTTAAAAAGCATTGACCCAAGAAATAGGCCTCAGAGCCCTTGTTGTTGTGATGTAAAGTCTGTTGAGCCTGCAGCCTGTTGACTTCTGGCCTAGCTGGTCATTCAGGTGTTATCCCCTGTCTAGGTCCAAAAAGGCCTGGAAGGGATGCTTGCCTATAGTGATTGTAATCAGCAAGCTGGAGACATGAGTTACAAGTTTCAGAGTAATTACCTATGGGGCACAGTCTGTTGCTCAAGGTGAGGAGCCAGGGAAAAATTGTTCAAGAAGGCAAGTAAGGCTTTGGACTAAGAAAAATGTGACACTGAGAGCTAAAGAACAAGGAAAAGGAGTCTATAGTAAGATGGGGAGAGGGCTCCCTTGTTTGGCCACATCAGTTTCATTCAGTTTCTGTGTCACTGAGAGAACTGAGCAGTATGCCTGCAATAGGTTTGGGTTTCGATTCTCTGAGCCTCTATTGTGGAGAACTGTTAAGGAAGTATAAATTTTAGAAGCAAAGAGATGTGATGCTTTGCATGCAAATTTAGCTGGCTCAGTTTTCTTGGGTGGTGATACTTGGTGAAACTATTAGCAAACCCTTGATCATAAATGATTTTTTAATTTTTAAAAAATAAATATAATTCAAAATATTAAAAATAAATTTTTACATTTGAGTGAGAGAAGAAACATTTTATTTATAGCAAAATAGTACTGCAATTGCTTTTAAATAGTAGGCAGAAGGTGTAACACATGCATTTTATATTTGCACAGGATGGGGTGGGGAATTTTTCCTTTTATAAGAAAATTTCTAGAGGAAATCTTTGGACTTGAAAGGACCCCACACCAGACTCCAGACCTTGGTCTGGAAGAAATAGGAGATACAAAAAGGAAGCTAAATAAATGAACTGAATTTGGAGTCTCCAGAGGTAGACCGGAAAGAGAGGTGGTTGGGGAGCAGCGAGAAGTGAAAGAGTGAGAGAAACAACTCAGTAACTGGGAAGGACGAGAGCTTGAGGAAGAGACAGCCAGTGAGAAATTTCTGGAGTCCTGGCGGAGTTGGGAGAAAGAACTTCCAAGTGATTCCCTGCCATGCATTTCCTGTGAACACCCGCCATTACTCATTTCTTCTAAAACTGCAGAGAAAGATTTTTTTTCTCTTTTTTGGTTTTTGTTTTTTGTGGGTAGTTCCCTGGCTGGGAATCGAACGCAGGCCGCGGCGTTGAAAGTGCCAAAGCCTAGCCACTACGCCACCAGGGAACTCCTGCAGAGAAAGATTTATTGAAGCAGTGGGATAGTGTTTTGAAATGTCACCCGTGTGGCTCCTGTCCCCAGCACTTCCTATTCTCTCACCCTTACCCTTTCCCCCCACTCCCCATTTCCTCTGCTACAGCGGTCCACAAGAGGGAGGAGGCTGTGGCAGAGCAAAGGAGTCAGACTCCTGGCTTTTGACTTTTTTTTTTTTTTTTTTGTTTTTTTTTTTTTTTTTTTGCTTTTTGGTATGTGGGTAGCTCCCTGGCTGGGAATCGAACCCAGGCCGCAGCGCTGACAGCGCCAATGCCGAAGCCTTACTGGTTTTTGACTTTTAAAATCTTAGGATTCCAGGCATAAATTATGGATTTAAAAATAACTTCTAATGATCAAATTCTATTCTTTCTGCCCCTACCCCAGATCAAATCCTGTTCTTTCTGCCTGTACCTCACCACCCTCAAGATAGACTAGGAAAAAGGAGAGTCAGACAGAAATGCAATGAAACTTCTCTTCAGGGTCTCTGAGAAGGAATTTTGTTCCCTGTCTCCAGACTAGCCCAGGGGAAAGATCCCTGGAAATTTTGGGGATCTGAGAGCAATGCAAACCAGGCCTTGCTTTCCAGGTGGGCACACTCTCAGAGATACTCTGTACCCCATAGGTTGCCGGTAGAGATGTCTGTGTGGCACATGAGGATGGCAGGCCTGAAGCAGCCTCATGGAATCCTGGGACTCTCCAGGTGCTATAGGACACAGCACAGTGTCTTCCTTACATGCCAGAAGTAGCACAGATGTGACCCTGACAACCAGGGCCTTGCAGCCAGGGCAAGAAGATCTCACCAGCCATGATCTGAATACAGTGGACCAAACAAACAAACCAAAAAGCATCTCCAGAAATACTGATGTGAAGAAAGAAGTAGGACAAGAATCAGAAAAGATGAACTCTTAAGGGCAAACCAGATGGAGGGTGGGGGGGGAGAGGCTAGACACCACCACCACCCTTGATGCTCTGATACCATATAAACCCACCCAACTTCTGCCTAGAATTTAGGAGAGAAAGACAGAAGGGGAGAAATCATGGGTTTAACCTGAATTTGACTAAGATGAAGTTTCTGCCGCTAACTGCCATGGTGATCATTAAACACAGTCTTAGAAAAATCAAGAAAGTCACATTTCTCCTGAATCTGAGTTTATAACACAAGAGCTGTACCTGCAGCATACAAAGAGGAGGAAAGAAGAAATAAAGGAAGAGGAGCAGTGCTATGTGTCAGGGATGGTGTGGGCACAGAGGGAAACCAGTAGTCCCTGGCTTAGCATCCAACCTAAAACAGGGAAGAGGACCACAGCTTGAAATGATTAGAACATATTTCCCTCCAGAAAATTTTTGGAAAACTTGGGGAAAATGCTGGAGGTCCCACAGCACATGAAATGGTAGCAACAATTTCATTTGAATATTAAAGGATTGGTGGTTGTTGATGGCTAGAGGTCTTTAGGACACCTAGCATGGGGCCATCTGGATCGTCCATCCAAAAGGAAAGACAGTGAAAGGGAGCCCAGGGCATCCCTCCAGGGCAGTGATTCTAGAGAGTTGGGTAGGGAGAGAGTAATGTCTAAGAAGGGTGGTCTACTCTTTCCCTAAGAGGAGACACAGGAAGCATCTATCTTCCCAGGTATGAGTTACATCCCTCAGATGCAGTGAATGACAATAAGCTAAGGGTTAAAATGCCATGCTTCAACAGGCTTTGAAGAAGATGGGAAAAGTAGTTTTCTTTCTCCTTTCCTACCCTACTATGAGTCTGGAGAGTTAGGAGCTAAGCCTGGAGACAGAAAGGGAAGGAACCAGCAAGAATATTCTCTTGATATTATTTGGGCCTTGTTCTAATGGGACGTAACACCAGATCAAAAAGCCACCAGCAATCAAAAGCAAAGAGCAAAATTCCTCTGTCAGTAGCTGTGGGTAATGCTGGTCATCTGGAGACCAAAGTGGACAAATTGATAAGAATATGGGTCAAAGGAGCGGAGGAAAGGCTGTATTTCCTCCCTAATGGGCAGAGCTGTGACCTACTTACTAAAATGTTCTTCTACCAAACAAGCTGCGACAGGCCTTGTATTTATCTGCTGAAATTAGCTTTCACAGTACAACATTAAAAAGTTTATAATTCCAAAAGTTTAATACTCCTTCATACTCAAGTAATTGTAGATAAACATGAACAAATGTCAAGGTCATATGCAATGAGTAACAGGAATATATTTTTAAAAGCTATTTAAATACAAACTGCTAAGCATCTTTCCCCTAGGGTGACTTTTCTGAACTTCATAGTAGAGCTATTCTTAGATCCAACTTTCATCAAAAATGTTGTCACCTTTTTATAGAAGAATGCATTTTATAATGGTGAAAATATACATTTCATTTTTACTAGATGAATAGCATACATAACTCACCATACTATTTATACCTGACTTATTTAATGCTCCATAAAGTAGTATAATTCGTTTCTAGTAAATATGCTGTAGCTTACATCCAAATGAGTGTTTTCCCCTTCAAAAGTCATCTTCTTGAATGCTGCATAATCATCACAATGACTTTGACATTGGTCAAAGTTAACTTTTAGAATTCTGTTTTGATAATAGCTGTCAGAGCTTGAGGCATGGTTTCTTAAATGTCTCTAGTGACAGCAAATCTTTAGGTCTTGAGGTCAATTTCTTTTTTTTTTTTTTTTTTTTTTTTTTTTTTTTTTTTTTTTTTTTTTTTTGCTTTTTGGTATGTGGGTAACTCCCTGGCTGGGAATCGAACCCAGGCCGCAGCGCTGACAGCGCCAGCGCCGAAGCCTTAAGCCACTACACCATCAGGGAACTCCCCAATTTCTATTTGTAAATATCAAAAGAAATTCTAGATCCATGATCAGTAATATGAGTAACCAAGATATTCATAAAATGTTATTCTTATATGGATTACTAATTAGCCGTGGTGGCAATTTTTTTAAATGTGGAGTATAAATGCGGTATCAGTGTTTGAACAAGTACATAATATGCATCAGAGACTACTATAAAGGACAGTCCTTTAGGTATTATATTGCTTAGGTAAACTTTTTGGAGTACTCAATACTTAACATGCATCCTATGTTGCTATGCCTATGGTAGTTGATGAAACAATATGAAAATTCAATGCAAGCATTCTCCTATTTAGCTGGGGCCCAATGCTAGGGTTTAACCTGACCAGTTGACCATCAAACCCCAAAGGAGACTATCCAGAAAAATAGCATGAACTATAGCAGCCAATGGGTTAGATATACTATTCAATAATCAATTACTATCATGGTTTCTGCTGAAACAACTCAATCCAATAGCCCTGCAAAGCCACTTAACTAGAGACCACCTGGCTGAGTGACACTGCATTGAGAAACCCAAGTAATCCAATCTGGCAATACCTCAGAATAATGGAGTTCAGGATAGCTATGTCTCTGGACCATCACAGAAACTAACAATTCGGGGTCAAGATGACAATGCCACTTAGTCTCATTCAAAATTGTGATCTTTTCACGTCTCTATATTTTTAGTAAATGCATGTTGTTCGAAAGCAATCAGCTTATTACTTTCAGTTTCAAAAAATTAACTATGATTAACAGACCAAAATGGGTGTATAGATTCTGATATTTCTGTTTGTTAAAAAGTCTACATTTTAGTAACCCTTTATGTGGACATCCTTGTCCCTCAGTGACTTCTGGGAGACTGTCAGGCCTAGACTGCAAGAATTAAATAGTTTTGTTCTTTCATGGTAGCACCTAGGTTATTGTTAAATCCTCAAATATGACAGTGGAAAGTCATGTAGAAATAAGTAATCTAAATAAGTCAGACTGGGACATAGAACCAAATAAGGAAAACATGAACCTAAACACAAAGGGACATAACAAGGTGAAGAGATCAGCACGGCCATTTTAATTATTTTTTATGAAAAACATGGATGAATAATTTTCCTCACCCTGTTTAAAAGGCTATTTTAAGTGATTTAAAAATCATTAGTAAATGATTTTTTTTAATTTATTCTTTTAAAGAACTTAAGCTATTAGAATTATTAAACAAGTTCCTCAACAATTCTCCTTTCTTCTACCCTGCTGGCTTACATTTTTGCTTTTCCTTGATTTTAGCTGTTGCTTAAAATTTCCCTTTAAAGAAACTTCTGGATATACTTTGCCACAATAGATTATGCCAAAATATATTCTCAGTCTACTAATGTCTTTGCTCTGAAGATCTAGATTTTTTTTTTTATGGAGTTTTTCTTCTATGAGTTTGAACAGTTTTTCTCCAGGAGAGTTTTCTAATAAAACCTGTCCACTTTAAACGCTCTATACAAATTCACATTTCTTGGGTCATTTATGCAACTTTTATTACTAATTCTTTAGTATTCTGACTTGAGGTTTACCTATAAAGCTGAATTAGGAGCCCTAATTCAAAATACAAATGTCTTTGTGTCAACTCTACATAGAAAGTGAAAATTTCTTCATCATAATAAAATATCAGAGATTCGCTGCTTTATAAGAGCAGGACCCTAGATGTGCAGAAAAGATCATGGGATTTGAGGAAGAAAGAAGTGGAACCAGAAAGTGTGTCTCAGTAGTGATTGTTCAAGAGGGACCAGTAGTCATGCTTTGTGAGGAAACACAGGGAACGAATTGCTGGCCGTTCTTCCAGCCCTCTGGTGCCAAGTCCAGCAGGTAGGTATTAACCCCTCTGATCTGGAAAAATCAATCACTAATAAACTTAGTGAGTACCTACTATGTGCAAGTCACTGAACTTGACTCTAGAAACAGAGTTGTCATAATCTATAAATACCTACTGTATGCCAGGTACATTACGCATGTTACCTCATTTGGTGTTCACATCATCCCCGGGAAGATGGTATTTTATCCCCATTACGCAAAGAAAGAAACTGTAGCCAGGTTGACAAACAGTAGGTACCCAAATTTGTGGATTGAGTTGTGTCTCCCAAAAAAGTATTTCAAATCCTAACCCCCAATACCTGTGAAAGAAGCCTCATTTGGAAACAGAGTATTTGCTCATGTAATTACATTAAGATGAGGTCCTACTAAATTCGGATGGGCTCTAAATCCAATGACTGGTTATCTTTATTAAAGAAAAGAGAGATTTGTCTACAGAGACAGAGAAACTGGGGCAGAGATTAAAATGAAGGATCTACAAGCTAAAGAATATGAAGGATTATGGGACATCACCAGAAGCTAGAAAGAATGAAAGAAAGATTCTTACCTGAATAGGGGAGCATGGCCTTGCCTACACCTTGATTTTGGACTGCTAGCCTCCAGAACTGTGAGAGAATAAATTTGCTTTTTTAAACTTCCTAGTTTGTGGTTATTTTGGTATGACAGTCCTAAGACCCAAAAACACCAACACCATACAGCTAGTATCAGTGCTACAGTGTGATCTCAATCGCCTGCATCCCAAATATCAAGCATAACACAGAGTCTATGCTAGCAAAGAAAGTTTTTGTTGCCACCTAATTCCCAAACCTATTTATGACTGCTCCAGATTTCATAAGCTAAGTAGAAATACTGAGCTGACTGGATTTAAGGTAAGGGTTACAGGTGCCCAAAGTCAGTGTTATTTAGTCATTCAGAGAATTGATACATGAGGAGCTATATGGAGTGATGGAAAGAATGCTAAAGAGCTGAGTCCAGAGACCAACAGTGATTCTGACCAGAATAGGGCTCGCACAAGTATTTCACCTCTCTGGGTCTCAATTTCCTTCTCTGTCAGAGATCAGGCTAAATACTCCATGCGATTCCAGACAACTAACTGTACAATTAATTGACTGGACCTCCCCAAGGGCTGTTTTTACTTTCACTTTTGTTTGTTTTATCTGTAAGTTTTATTTTGATAGTTTGTTTTTTAATGTTTTGCCAGTGGACATATCACATCCACATTTAAAGGCCTCTTTCTTTTATCTGTACATATGCAGGCATCAAGAGTTAAAATAATGGAACTATTTTGGTTCTATGCAGTGCACAGTATTTCTTGCTCCTTCTGAGTTGACAGCAGCTCGCACTTTTAAGGAAGGACCCAAGTTGAAACAACACCCTTGTTAGCCACAGCAGGTGCAAAAGAGAACTAGGCTGTTTCGAAATAAGGGCAATGAACCATTTCCAAAATAAATATAGTACATGATTAACCTTTCGAAATCATTGACCGTATAGAGTAACGTAAATACGAAAAGGGGTTGTTTTCCACGATGACCTTTCTTTCAGAATGTAAAGCAGGTAAAAATGCATCTGCTTCTACAGCTGTGACTCTGAACAGAATCAGGCAAACTCCCAAAGTGGCACATCCTGTCCAATCAGACAGGTGTGGAAAGTCTTAGCGAAGAAAAAGAATTAGGCTATTTTTGCTTTGAATCGCCGTTTTTGTGTGTGTGCCCCAAACAGTGCTATTTATAAAAGGTTCTGAAATAAAAAATTAATACTATGAGGAGCTTTCGAGGCACGCTCCTAAACACTGATTCAGTCTCCTCTCTTGCAGCTACATGAGCTGTGGCGACTGCCAACCGGGGGAGCAAGAAGGTCATTGCATGTGAGGAGAATGGAGAAACTGGAGCTCTTCCTTCCAGTCTCGCCGTGAATTCTCTCCCAGAGGTGTTCTCCATGAGAGTGGAAATCTCCACAGTGCGCCTCCTTATGTCTTTTTAAATGCACAGCCAGGAATGTTATCAACATTATTATTGTTGTTGTTGTTACTTTTGTCTTGTTATTCTGGTGTGAGAGAATCTGATTCCCTGAGCTTAAATGTGGGGTAGCTATGATTATATATGTGCACACACACACACACACACACACACACACTAGAGTAGGTGAACAACTGTTGAATAAACAAGGAATGTTTCTTTAACTCTACAGGAGATGCCAATAAAATTAATAAATAGGGAGTGAGTCCTGTGAGCCAGATACTTTTAGCCATTTTGAGACAAAGATTATTCATTCAAAAGATAATTAAAGTGACTCCCAGTTAGATATGAAGTTTCTTTGGAGGATGATAAAAATGTTCTGGGGAATTCCCTGGTGGTGTAGTGACTTAAGGCTTCAGCGCTGGTACTGTCAACACTGCGGCCTGGGTTCGATTCCCAGCCAGGGAATTATCTGCATACTACAAAAAAAAAAAAAACTGGAATTAGTGGTGATGGCTACACAACTTTGTAAACATACTAAAAGCCACTGAATTATACTTTAAAAGGGTGAGTCTTATGGTATATGAATTCTATTTCAACTTTTAAGAAGATAAAGAGTTGCTAGTATATACCAGAGATCCTGTACTAAGCACTGATAAAAAATAGCTAAACTTTTTGAGCCTCCTACTGTGTGTTAGATCTTATGCTAAACCCTTTGCATTCATTCTCTTATTTAATCTTTATAACCTCCCCAGAGGGAAGGAGTATTGGTATTCTATTTTACAGCTGAGGAAATGAATTTAGAGAGTCTTTTGCTTAAAACCACATACATAAAATTAGGTGGAATCATGTGAAACTGCCATTTTGTAGGCTACTTTTGGGTTCAAAGGTTAATTTCTTACTGCTCACCTAATAAGTGGCTGCTATATCTGTTCAAATTCTTAATTGCACACATCAGAAAACCATTCTAGCAAAATTAGGCAGTAACGAGATTCAGCATGACAAGGGCCTAGTTTCCTGAATGTAATGTGCACCAGAAAGGGCTTGATAGGAACAAGAAGTAAGCTTCTATTGTGTGAAGCCACAAAGATTTTTAGTTTCATGTGTTATAGCACCTAACACCACCTATCCTAACTATACTCAGTCTATTGGACTCCACAACCTGTGATCCTACCCACTGGCAATTTGCCTTTTTCCCATTGTTTAGCACCTGGTGATAGATACATGTGCAATGTACTAGAAGTCTAGAATCAAAGATAGAAATAGGTGAGTTCCACAGAAGTGGAACAAACAATGAATCATAGGGTTAATGAAACAGAGAACACAGGGCTGGGACAAACCAGAGCTGGAACACTGTCTCCATGATTCTGTGAGGGACCCAAGACAGGTCAACCTGCCACTTCACCAACCCTAGCATATCACGTTCTGAGGGAAAAAAAGGGTAAGTCAACAGACAAAGGTGCATGCCAGCCAAATCAACCCACTTTTTAAGAGCTTTTGCTGAAGTCCTTCCTAGAAGTGACCACTTGGCAAGACTGTCAGTGGTTGCTAGGAGACTGTGAAGTGCGATTATTTTTAAGATGGGCACATTTCCCTCCCTATCCAAACTTATAATTCCGTTAGCAATGAAAAGTGGGAAGTGACTATTAGGAAGGCCGCTGACACTGTCTGCCTCATATAGGAAGAAAGTTCAAAAGCCTGGGTAGACAAAATGTTGGCAACTGTCTACTAAAGGCGTCAGCAGAATCTGAACCCAGGTTTAATTGCTCCAGAGCCAGTACTCTGAACGCCTGGCTATGCCAACTCCTTCATGGAGTATATGGTCTAGAAAAGCATGTGCACTACTTACTGTACTACAAGGATCTGTATTAGTCTCTTATTACTGTTATAACAAATTACCGCAAACTTGATGACTTAAAACAACACAGATTTATTCTCTTACAGCTCAGGCTGGAAGTCTGAAATCAGTTTCACTTAGTTAAAGTCAAGGTGTAGGCAGGGCGGGTTCCTTCTGGAGGCTGAGGGCAGAATCTGTTTCCGTGCCTGGAGCAGGTTAGTCCAGCCCACAGCCCGTGGGCCACAGGCAGCCCAGGACGGCTTTGAATGCAGCCCAACACAAACATGTACACTTTCTTAAAACATTATGAAAATTACGTGCAGAACTTTTTTTAAGCTCATAAACTAGCATTAGTGTTAGTGTATTTTATGTGTGGCCCAAGACAATTCCTCTTCTTCCAATGTGGCCCAGGGAAGCCAAAAGGTTGGACACCCCTGGTCTAGAGCTTCTGGAGGCTGCCCACATTCCTTGGCTCATGACCCCTTCCTCGAATCTCTTCAGTCTCTTACTTCCATCATCATGTCTCCTACTTCTGTAGTCAGATTTCCCTCTGCCTCCCTCTTATAAGGACACTTGTCTTGATCATCATATTTAGGGCCCTTCTGGATAAGCCAGGATAACCTCCCCATCTCAAGATCCTTAGCTTAATCATATCTGCAAAGTTTTTGCCACGTCAGGACTAATGCACAGGTTCCAAAGATTGAAACATGGATATTTTTGATGGCCATTATTTAGCCTACCACAAAAAGTACATTAGAAATCATTAAGTGAAAGAAAAAAGGGATGACAACATTGACAAGTGCTTTGAATAAACAAACTGAGGAACCATAGGGACTCAGGAGGTCAAATGAGAAATACTGCTTGGCTAGTCAGAAAGAGGAGAATGAATGATTTGGAAATGGAAAGATAATACAGACATCTTACGGAACCAAGTAAAATAATCCCACACTAAGAATAGGCTTGGTCAGAGCTCCAAGGAAGAATTTGAGCCCAAGAGACCTTGTTAGGGTTTAAATGTTCAAGTCTGGACAAAGGGAATTCAAGATCACTCACAAGCTGGGTGGTGTCTGCAGCTAAGCATCTCGTATCCTCCCACGTCCTTTCCAATGGCATAAGGCAACTCTAGCCCCTCACCAAGGTTGGGGCATAGTAGGGCCAGGATTAGGATGAGGCAAGAGAGGTACCCGGAACACTTTGGGTTTGGTGGCATACTGACCTTGAATTTGCAGAACGCTGAGAGTGAGTCTGAATTTTGCACCCGAAGCACCTCATTTTCTCCTCCCAAGCTCCAGGCCTGGGGAGGTTCTCGATAAGGAAGGCTTGCTCAGGCCTTGAGGAGTACATCAAGTCCTAAACAATGTCAGGAAAGATATTTTAAGCTGTATATTTTATCAGCCTTTCTCCTATCATGACCCTTTGCAGACACCTTCATTTCTGAGTCTAGAAAATTGTGATGAAGCAAGGCATTAGTCACACAGGAAGGCCCCCCAAAAAGGCTGAGTGTCTCCTGCCATTTGCTTTCCTTAAAGTTCACTTGCCTGAAAAAATGTAAGAAAGAGGAGGCCCCAGCCCGGTGGATTGCTCTGTGCCCTGGAGCCTGCTGGGCCTGGAGTGGGTCTCTTGGAGGACCAAGGGAGGCACGTAGACCCCGGGCCACTCACACTCCATGTGACCTTGATCCTGTGGACTGCCCGTGCATGACTTATTTGTTGATTTGGTGGTAAAACAAAGCAAGTTAAAGAAGAAATGAAGGTTAAATCATCAGATAGGTGATAATTTTTTAAAGTACTAAACTTCATATACTTGTATATCTATATATAATCTATTTGTCTATCTATAGAAGTTTCATTTTCTTTTTTTAGTAGAAGTTTCATTACACACACACACACACACACACACACACACACTTGATATAGTCCAGGAGTCACTTTTCTGTAGTTACCAAGATAACAGTAAAATGGATGATGCTGACATAGTGTCAGGTGCTTCAACACACATCATGTCACTGGTACAACATGGTGGGAAAGTAGTTAGTGTCACTTCTTGTGTATCTGGTGTCCATGATGGCCACAGGGATACTATGCCCTTAACTACCTGTGTCACCAGATAGGGCATGCAGGGTGCCTGGAAGGAAATCTCTCTCTGCAGCTCCCATGTCCTGTCTCCCAACTTTTAAAGTACTTGTGTTGCTTAAAAGGAGGCCCAGGCCTGCTTGCGACCTTCTCCCTGGCCCCATCCCAGCCCCGCCTCCAGCCCTGTCCCCTCCCCTACTAGCTCTGCCTGCAGCCGCTGCACTGCAGCTCCTTCTGCCAGCACATCAACTTAAATTGCTTCAAGCCAGCGTCTGAGCATCCTTAAAGAGTCGTCCCTGCCATCATTTGTACAGCTGGCTGGGTGAGGAGCTCTGGCATAAAACAGGGATGGACCAACATTGCCTGACTGTCTCCCCCATGAATAAGCCTGGGGAAGTGGGGAGGCTGGTATCCCGTGGTCTCCCCACAGGAGTGGGGAAAACAAACAAGCAGAAGGATGAATAGGCAGAAATCTACAATGCAAAACGAGAGCATGATTTAAAAAAATAAAAAAGATCCTTTCGAGGCAAGCTGCTGTGAAGGTTCCTGGTGCTGGTTAAATCAGGCTGTCAGTGTGCATCGTATTTTTTTCCAGGCCTCCTGTCGTCTCAGAGAAAGCCCATCCCCACCAGATGTAAATATCCACCCTGACTCCAAATGATAGGAATACAATGGCCATATATCTTTGGACTTCAAGATAGTTGTATTAGGTTCATCAAAGAAAATAGAATCAACAGAGTGTGTGTGTTGTGGGGGGAGAGAGAGAGACAGAAGGGAAAAGGGAGAAGGAGAGAGAGAGAGGAATTTTAAGCATTGGCTCACAGGATTGTGGGGGCTGGCAAATCTGCAAGGCAGGCTGGAAACACAGGAAAGAGCTGACGCTGCAGTCTTGAGTACAAAGTCTTAATGTTACGATTGCAGGCAAAATTCCCTCTTCCTTGGGGAATTTCTGTCTTTGCTCTTAAGGCCTTCCACTGATTGGATGAGGCCCACCCACATTATGGAAAGTAATCTGCTTTACTCAAAGTCTACTGGTTTAAATTTTAATTACATCTTTAAAAAAATACCTTCACAGCAACATCTAGACTGGTGTCTGACCTAGCCATAGCCTAGCCAGGTTGACACATAAATCTGACCATCACTGGTGTCCTACAATCCTACCTCGTGGAATTGGACTGGATTCATTAGGACTTGAATCAGAGCTTAATTGAACCAGAATTCTACAGGACTTGAATCAGAGGTGAGGCACAGGCAACTGCCTCCAAGAAGCCTCCCTGCCGTGGTCTGGACTTAGGGAACCCCTGAAATAAATGGAAGGTTCTGCTTTCCACATGACTTCTGCACTTCCATCTTGTTCAAGCTGGCTCTGAAACTGTCCAATCTCCTTCCAAGTGGTAGTAATGTCGGCACAAACCCCTGCTCCACGAAGGCTTGCTGGTCTTTGTCACTAGTTCAATGCCAGGAGGGTTGGCTAGACTAGATAAGCACCCACCCAGCACAATGTGTCAGATGTTCATTAAGAATGAATGAATGTCACCTCACATCCATTAGGATGGCTAGTATTAAAATACACACACACACACACACACACAAGAAATAACTGTGAACAAGAATGCAAGAAATGTTGGAACCCTTGTGCACTGTTAGTGGGAATTTAAAATGATACAGCTGCTATGAAAAACAGTATGGCAGTTTCTCAAAATATTAAAAATAGAATTATTGTATACCAAAAAGGACTAAAAGCAAGGACTCAGATATTTGTACTCTCTTTTTTTTTTGTAGCATGTGGGTAATTCCCTGGCCGGGAATCGAACCCAGGCCGCAGCGTTGACAGCACCAGCGCCGAAGCCCTAAGCCACTACACCACCAGGGAACTCCTATACTCTCATTTTTATAGCAGCATTATTCGCAATTGTGAAGAGGTAGACGACCCAAGTGTCATGGACAGATGAATGGATAAACAAAACGTGACCTATACACACAATGGAATGTTATCCAGGCTTAAACAGGAAGGAAATCCTGATATATGCTACAACATGGATGAACCTTGAGGACATTATGTAAAGTGTGATAAGCCAGACACAAAAAGACAAATACTGTATGATTCCACTTCTTGATGTACGTGATGTAGTCAGATTCAGAGACAGAAAGTAGAATGGTGGTTGCCAAGGGCAGGGGGAGAATGAAAACTTGCTATTTAATGTCTGTAGATTTTCAGTTTTGCAGGATAAAGAGAGTTCTGGAGATTGGTTGCACAGCAATGTGAATGTACTTAACACTGCTGAACTATACAACTAAAAATGGTTAGATGGTAAATTTATGTTATGTGTATTTTACCACAATTTAAATTTTTTTCACTGATGAATGCAGATATTAATACATTCAACGTGAATGAACCTTGAAAACATTAGACTAAATGAAAGGAGCCAGTAACAAAAGACCACGTATTGTATGATTCTGTTTATATAAAATGTCCAGAGAAAAATAAATAAATAAAATGTGCAGAAGAGGCAACTCCAAAGAGACAGAAAATGATTAGTGGTTTCCACAGGTTGGGAGAGGAAGGGGAATTGTGCATGAGCACTAATAGGTACAAGGCTTCTTTTGAAGGGGATAAAAATGTACTAAAATTAGATAGTAGTAATGCTAACTCTATAAATACATTAAAAACCACTAAATTTTACACTTTAAAAGAATGACTTTCATGGTAAGTGAATTATATCTCCATAAACTCTTACAAAGAAATGAATGATTGAATGAGGTTCTAATTATATCTAGATCATTGGGTTCATTTTAATTCAGTGTCAATTCCAAGTTTGTCATGAATGATATGGATCAGAAATACAGATAGCAAGAGGTTCCAATAGAGACAGTTAAAGCAATGACAGTCCTGGAAAACCTCAGTCTCAGAGTCCCAGCAACCTTTGAAATTCGTTGGCTAATGTCCTGGTGAGGGCTGCCAGAAGCCCTGGGCTTTGGCAATTGTCCATGGGACCCTCATCTCCCTGGAGCCACTGGCTTACCAAACCATGGAGTCTCTTCAGGGCACTAGGACTACAGAGAGAGTACCTCTATTCCCCAGAAACGCCCCACTGGGAATCCAGTTACTGCTTGCCATTATAATGATGTAATTGCATGCTACTCATTGATAATATGCAAAAACTATCACTAGAGTATAAACAAACAGCTCATGAGCACCTCCTTGCAAAATGCTAAAGGCAAACTTCAAAATTTTTTTCATCGGTGTTGCCAACCTGAGGCAGTAATTTCAAATGTACCACTGAGCATAGGTGGTAGCTCAGAAGGACAGTGACATGTTCTGTAAAATGGCATATTGTCAGAACCTTTCACAGGAGAAAACCTAAAGGCAATGGTGAGTCAGAAACTGGAATAACAATTCAGTGGCAGGCCTTCATTCCCATCAATGATCTAAACTTTTCCTGCTTAAAAATACCTTCTGTGCCCCTCATGCATTTTCATTCAGCATATAAATTTCAAGTTGTTTCTCCCAAAAATTCTCTCTTCATTCAGCCAAAGGAAGTTTGTAAGGGCCCTGGTTCAAGGAGCTCTACCATTAAGACCTGTGTGTCTGTTATCTGGTGGGCTAATGGGAAGGGGTATGTCTAGCCCTTTAGACCACCAAGCAACCTGCACTGCTGCAAGACCCAGCACTGAATGTAATTATAACCAACTGCAGGGGCTTCTAGAACTGGGACTTCGAAAAACATCAAAGCGAATTAAATATTTGAGAATTAAGATACCATCCCTGTGACTGGAACATAAACACAGGTAGGGAGTTCCCTGGTGGTATAATGGCTAAGGCTTCGGCGTTGTCAACACTGCGGCCTGGGTTTGATTCCCAGCCAGGGAACTTAACCACATTAAAAAAAAAAAAAAAAAAAAAAACACAGGTAAACAGTCAATGTAGGGCCAAAAGTAATCACTATGGTAAGTACAACAGGCTTAATCGCCAATCCCTCTTTCCTGAGAGATGGATAAATTCTTCAGGCCCCAGCACAGAAAGGCAGTCTTGGGGCTGATCAGGTTTGTCATCAAAACCCTCGGTCCCTGTCTGCAGCCTCTTGTGATTTCTAGCTGAGGTATAACAGCCTCTGAGCTTTTCCTTAGTTTGTATCCACAGAACGTGGGTTGGTTTTATTCTCTGTAGTTGCTTCCTTCTTTTCCTAAAAAAAATTTTGATTGAGATGTTATTTACATACCACAAAATTCACCTTTTAAAGTGTACGATTCAGTGGATTTTAGTAATTCCCAAGATTGTGCAGCAATCACCGCTATCTAATTTCAGAACGTTTTATCACCCCCAAAAGAAACCCCATGCCCATTAGCAATCTGTCCCCATTCCCTTTCCTCCAGCCTCTGGATACCACTAACCTACTTTCCATGTCTATAGAATTCCTTATTCTGAACATTCCATGTAAACAGAATCATACAATATGTGGTCTTTTGGGACTGGCTTCTTTGACTTTGGGTAATGTTTTCAAGGTTCGGCCATGCTATTGCACCTGTCAGCATTTCACTCCTTTTTATAACTGAATAATATCCCACTGTCTGGATACATCATATTTTGTATAAGTACTCATCACTTGATGGACATTTGGGTTATTTCCACTTTCAGCTATTACAAATAGTGTTGCTGGGAACTTAGGTGTACAGGTTTTTGTGTAAATGTGTGTTTTCCTCTCTCTTGGGTCTATTCCTAGGAGTGGACTTGATGGGTCATATGGTGACACTATGTTTAACTCCTTTGAAGAACTCACAGACTGTTTCCCACAGCAGCTGCACCATTTTACATCTGCAGTCGCTCCTTGCTCTGGTTCGGCCTTTTTTTGGCCTCTGCATTTTGTGCTTCTCATTATCTGCCTGATCAACAGGTTCCTCTTGCAACACTCTTCTTGTTTCCACCTCCTACTTGCCCTCTCTCTTAGGTAAACTGCCCCCAGCATAGAGAAAGAACAGAGAATGAAAAGGGAGTGAGGGCCAGCTGCAAGCCCCGCCCTGTAAGTCAACACACTCCCATGGGTTTCTTTCTTTTGTTACTCCCAATGCGACCATGCTGTGATCCCACCTTATTAACCAGGAAAGGGAAAGCCCTGTGTTAGTTTGACTGCCCCAAGCTGCATCCCAGCCCCTTAAGACTGCGGTTCACAAACTGTGCACCACAGAACCCAATAGTGCTTCAGCGGTTCAGCAAAAAAACCAGCAACAAAAAGTTAAATTTCTGGAAATTTTACTCCTCATTTTTGTCTATTTCATATATTAGAGCTCCAGGAAGACCTTGTCAGCCTTATTCATGACTACTTACCCAGGGCTTGAAACAATGCCCAACATCTAATGGTTGTTCAATAAGTATTTATCTAGTGAATGAATTTTTCTGCTGAAAATCTGACAAATCATGTGCCAAAGCATTGGTTCCCAAACCTGACTGTATGTCAAAAATCATGCAAAGAGTATTTTAAAAATATAGTTCAAAAAAAAAAAAAAAAAAAATATATATATATATATATATATATATATATAGTTCACTAGGCCCTGCTGAATCAGCCTTTCCGGGTGAACTTTGAACTCACTGCCATTAAGTTCCCCCCAGATTTCGTTTCCCAGCCAGGGAACCCCCACCAAAAAAAAAAGTTTCCCCAGGTGACTGTGGTGGAGCTTTCTGCAGTCCCCAGTTTGGGTGCCACTGCTCTGAGAGGTGCTGTCTTTGTCTAGCCGATGACTTTTATGGTCACCCTCCTGGGTCATGGGGATCTCACTCTGGTCCAGAACCACAGGTCAACAACCATGTAATCAGGGGTCTTTTTCTGGATCCATTGTCATCAAAGTCCACTGATCACAGCTGGCTTTACTCCAACCATTAGACCTTTTAATGTGACAGATGATTCTCCACGTCTGAGAGCACCGTAGGTCCAGCTTTCTCTATAGCTCTAATTTAGACCTGCTTTCTTATTATTAACAAAAATTAAAGGCATGCTACTTTCAACATCAGATGTTCTCCAGGCTGCAGAAAAGAATCTCACCGCTTTTTAAGTTCTGGAACTCTCCCTGCCACTCCCCAAAACCTTGAGGGATAAACGCATACCATACAAGCAAGTTTGGGTTTCCCCTTTCCCTTCACCTATCAGAAAGGTGCAGGAGTCCCCACAGACTCAGTTCTCCTTTCAAAGTCAAGGCTAGAGTAGGAAATTGTAATAGTTTTCCCCACTGATGGTGGGTGGACCAAAAGGGGAAAAACAGAACCCCCGACTCACCTTTATTTGCTTGTTCAAGTTTTACTTCTCCTTTTATCCCAGGAGGAAGAACTTTACCTATTGGCAAATTTAAAGATTTTCTGGAGATGTTCAGTTGTTTATCTACAGTCAGAGGATGATTGGGAAGACCAGGGTATGGCAGGGAAGTTGCCCCTTTAGGGCAGAGGAGGGATAGCAAAATGAGGGTGGGATTGGCAGGTCAGTGAGGGGAGGGAAGAAGAAAGTAGGGGGGCAGGGCAGAGTGAGTTTAGATGACCACAGGGCAGAGCCCAATTAAAAAGCACAGAGCCTGTAGCAATCTCCAACCCAGATCAAACAAGCCACTGGCAGGAACTTAAGAAGTCTTGAGATGACTTCACAGGTCTGCAAAGGATATCATCAACACAGACTCATTAGTTAGCACTTTGCCCTGAAAGTGTGCTCCTTCAACCAGCAGCAGCATCACCTAACATTTGTTAAAAACTCAAACTCTCAGGTCCCACCACCCAACTGAACAAGACCCCAGGTGATTTAAATGCACAGTAAAGTACTCTGAACCAGCTTGGGAACAAGCATAACAATATTAAAACTGGGTAGGTGATTTGACTAAGGCTGGGACTAAGATATTCTCAAGCTTTAGTGTGCATAAGAATTGCCCGGAAATTGCATCAGCTTTCAAGCCTGTAGTTATCACTGCCAAAAAACTCATATTAAAGGAACAAACAGGCTCTGGTGATGAAGATGAGTCAAGCGAAAATACCTATATGTATTACGTGAATGATGTAGTACATGGATGATTTAATTGCACCCTCTATGATTACACCCACACAAAGCCCCTTCTGCAGAAGAGGTTCAAACCAGGTGAGAAGTATTCATCCAGCAAATGGGGATCAATGTGTGATGACCTCAACCACATTAGTGAGTGCTGTGGCTAACCAAGATGCATATGGGTGACTGATTGCTCTTTCAAAACACTGATACTCACATCATTGCTGCCACTTCTATTGTACTCTGAATGGATTCCAGAGGCTCACATGGGGATCTCACTCCAGTCCAGAAACACAGGTCAACAACCATGTAATCAGGAGTCTCTTTCTGGATCCATTGTCATCAAAGTACACTGATCACAGCTGGCTTTACTCCAACCATTAGACCTTTCAATGTGACTGATGATTCTCCACATCTAAGAGCACCATCGTTCTACAGTGCAATGTCTGGACCAACATGGCAACTGATGCAGCAAATCCAGAACCAAGACTCCCCACCCAAAGTGGAGGAGCAGATGTCAGCACTCCCCTGTGTCTTGTGCCTGGGAGAGTGGAATGAGATGCCACCCAGCGACTATGCTTCAGCTAGCATTGTTGTGTAGATGCCATTCTTGTAGCTGTTACTGCTAGAGTAACTGGAATTAAGGGATTTGAAGGGTACCAT
Organism: Lyroderma lyra; assembly: GCA_004026885.1. NCBI lineage: Eukaryota > Metazoa > Chordata > Mammalia > Chiroptera > Megadermatidae > Lyroderma > Lyroderma lyra. The sequence goes on from PVJL010000908.1 coordinate 189,410, forward strand.
TTAACTTAATTGCTGCTAGTTTTGAAATGTCTTTGTACGTAGGGTTGACACAGATGGAATAATATGGAAGACTAGGAGTTGGGGTCACACATATCTGTGTTCCTATGGAAACTCATATTTGAATATTTGTTTTATATGGATTTTTATTCATTTTTCAAATATGCTACTAAAAAGTGCCCCTCGCTGCTGAGCAAGCATTTGTAGGTTGTACGTTGGCAGAACAGACCAGAAGTTTAGTGTTGTGATCTGTTTTAAAAATAAAGTATTAATATCTTGAAATTTTAAAAGTTGTTTTAAGGAATTTCCTGGACAGATTCAGATTCAGTAAACTCTGGGTGGGGCACAGGAATATGCATTTGTAACAAGTACATGTGTGATTCTAATTCCAGATGTTCCAGCTGCTTTAGTTCTGGGTCGATGACATGAGGTTCTGACCTGTGTGTGTGCACAATATTTTGAAGCCTTAACTAATTTTTTCCACGTATTATGCTCTTTTGCCTATTCTCATTTTCAGCAGGTAGTATTTCACACCATTGCCATTTGGAAGGGATATGAGAGATGGAAAACACTAAAGAGAGTGAGAGCAAGGAGCAAGAGACAGACAGACTTCTTCCTGACTGTGGGTTCCAAAAGCCTAAAGCCCACAGTGGTAGAGAGAGGAGGTGGGCAGGAAGTGGGATTTGGAAGTAGAATTGGGGGAAAGGGGTCTTTTTCCACACCTGAAGAAAAGAAATTGCTTCATGCTCAGTAAACTGAGGGACAGGCAAAAGGACAGATGTCACCAAGGCCCAGAGACTGGGGCTCTGTGCCCTAATTGTTGCAGAGAGAGAGTACCTGCCTTGGAGGGATTCCTATGCTCCCAAGACTAGCATGAGGAAGGCCTTGGGACCTGAAGGAACCAAGCAGACAGGAATGAGGACATCCCGGTGTCACCTGCATTACTGTTATGTTGGAGGGACGGTCTTGGTCGACACCTGCATGAGTAGGTAACTTGAAGATTAAATGGGCTCTCAGTGCCACCATCAGCACATTTGGTGTTCACAAGCCCTTTGGGCGCAGATTGGTGGGAGCCAGTTGAAGGGGCAGAGGAGTACACGTGAAGCCCCAGTGGATTAGGTGATTGGCATTAACTTGCTGTAAAAAGAAAGCAAGCCAGACTGTGGAGTGAAACCTACCTGAGTTACACCGAAAGACGGGCAGGACTGTAACTCAGCCACTGTTTCCAAACGGTCCTCTTCCAGGGGGGCCCTCCAGTGGCACCTCCTGGGCAGCGCCCCCTCACCACTACCTCCAGGGAAAGGGGGCAATGATGAGCTTTACACGTTAAAACAAAATGGCTTTCCCATCTACTGCCCAAATATCCTTACAATGTTGCTCTTTTTAACTTGAAGTCGAGGTGAAATAAGTGTTAGCTCTGGGGAGAAATGTCAGATAGTGTCCCCGTTTCTACCCCTTGCACCTTTCCCAATGATAAGTTCAGCTTTCCTAAAGATTCGGAGTCTTTTTTGCCTGAAATGTCTACTGCAGAAAGACTCATTCATACTAAAAGTATTTACCTTGTAATTGGTTATGGAAATAGAACTTTTAGAAGAGTTCCAGGAATAACCGTGGCCTGCAAGGGCCCACAGCACCCCAACCTCCTCCTTCCTGAAGTGCTGAGGGTAACAGAAAATTCCACACACATTCTCCAGTCTCCGTTACTTCTGTGCACGAACTTTTCCTATTCAATCCAAAAAACAGCGGGGTTGGCCTTGTGCCAGCCCCTCATCTCCACGCCTGCCATGAGCCTCTACGTGGCCACGTGTTCCAGTGCTTCCTGGGGAGAACAGTGAGGACCACTTCCTCCTCCAAAACCAGGAAAGTTTTCGTTCACTCTTTCCCAGGCTCAAAGAAGTGGAACATCCTGTCTAAAAGCGGGTACGGACTGCTACCTTAAGTGACTCAGATTACAACCACTGCCTCTGCCTGCCCCCACTTCCTCTTCCCCATCATCTTCTCTGAGAAGTACCTGTGGGCGCCTCCTGCACTTACAAGGCTCCTTCTTTGGGTGTAGTATCTAAATTATGGCATCACCTCACCGCACTACAGCACGAGAGCCAACTGGAGCGCTGTCTCAGCTGTAGGGTGGCTGACTACAGTCATGTGCACAGGAAAGAAAAGAGAGAGAGCTGGCACTGGAGGAAAGAGAAATGAAATGGGAAAGTGAGAGATCATCAGCCAGTCCTGGCTCCTCACAGTTTATTTCCCACATACCAAAAAGCAAAAAAAAAAAAAAAAAAAAAAAAAAGAACCGCTGCATCATCCCAGCATTTTATGTCTCCATCCCGGGTACACGATTGCTTCACTTAGGTTGTCTGTGTCTCTCACAGTGATCCAGCATCTCCTTGACACCAGGGGTCTTTTCTTTTAATTCATATTTGTAATATGAGCTCTTGATGGAGAAGTCTGGCCCAGAGAAGGTGATTCAAAGTTCAGTTGAATGAATAAAAGCACATCTCAGTTACCACACATTATGCTTAATCTTTAGACATTATGTTTGGTGCTTTGCCCACATACACACACAAATATTAAACATCTTTCTTTCCATCCATGGCTGACAGTTAAATAGAATATTCTTTTGGAAATGAAGATGATTATCTTCTCATCACGTGCTTTTCATGGCTGCCTAGAAATATGGGCTCTTTGTCGGTACTCATGACTGTGAACTCACTGCAAAACCTTCAGGGGTGAGTTATTGCCTTTCTGGAAATCATTCTTCCTCTGGGCAGCAGCACCCACATCCTGCCTTAGAGATTTACAATGCCAGTCTAGCACATTCCCAGCCTCATGTGCAGCTAGAGCACAAACAGGACACCAAGTCTTGGCTCCTCGGATAGGCTGTGGCTGCTGCTGAGAACCTCTGGGAAAGCAGGTCCTCCTTGATAACTAGAGAAAGGATGAAAACACCTGCCCTTCTTGCTGTGGACAAGAGCTCATGAGGATGTGGTGCTTAGAGTCCCAAAGTGATTTTAAAACTGCAAAGGGAGATGTTGCCAAAACATCGAGCATGGTTGAGCAACAACCATAACAAAAAAAAAAAAAAAAGAATAAAATCTTGCCATTTGCAACAACATGGATGGATCTAGAGGGTATCAGGCTAAGTGAAATAAGTTGAACAGAGAAAGAAAAATACTGGATGATCTCACTTATATGTGGAACCTATAAAACACAAAACAAATGAACAAGCAAAATGAAACAGAAACAAACTCACAGATACAGAGAGGAAACCAATGGTCATCAGAGGGGCAGGAGGTAAGGTGAGTGGGAAGGGAAGGGGTTTAAAAAGTATAAACTGCCAGTTGTAAAAACAGTCACAGGATGCAATGTACAGCACAGGGAATAGTCGATAGCATTGTAATATCTAGGTTCCAGGTCTCATCTCTGGAACCGACAAATCTTACTTTATATAACAAAAGACACTTTGCAGATGTGATTAAGTTAAGGATCTTGAGATGATGGAACGATCCTGGATAATCCAGGTGGGCCCTAAATGTAATCACAAGTGTCCTTCCTTACAAGAGGGAGGCAGAAAAAGGAAATGTGATGATATTGGAGTGATGTGAGGAAGGGGTCATGAACCAAGGCATGCAGAAGTCTTCCAGAGCTAAAAACAACAAAGAAACAGATATTCCCCTACAGCCCCCCCAAAAAACAGCCCTGCCGACCGATGTTTGTCTGGTGAAACTGACTTCAGACTTCTGGCCTCCAGAGCTGTAAGAAAGTAATTTGGTTGTGTTAAGCACCAAGTTGATGGTAATTTGTCCTAGCAGCAATTTGTTAACAACTGAACAATGAACCAACCCTGGGAACTCCCTACCTACCTCTGGATTTCTTGAGAACTGACATCATTATTTTTAACTCCTGGGATTTTAAGTTACTTTCAACAAGGCTTATTACTGAGAGCATCCTAAATAACACTTTTAACGTGATTAGTTAGGATGGCTGGTAGGGGCAGTTTCAGTTCAAGGGTTTCACTCACAACCAGCATTCTTCTAGAGAGCATATTGGGTACCTCCTGATTTATTTATTTTTTTATTTATTTCGTGATGATAAATAAGTAGCAATATTTTTTATTTGTCATAAAAGGATATCTTAGTGCTCTGCCATTCCTATGATGTTACCCTCATCCTCATGGTCCAAAGTGCTTTGTCACCACCAGAACAAAAACCAACCAAAGGGAAGATGAAAACAAGAGGGTACGATCTGAAAACTGCACTCCAGCTCATGGTACAGTGGTCAGAACTTGGTCATGCGGCCATGCCTCCACGTCAGGGAAGCTGGAAGTCCTTATTCCAAAGTGCTCAATTAGAAACTCAGAAAAAGAAAGGGAAAGCCCATAGCAAGGGATGACAAATGGTCTGTTTGTAGAGTTCTGTTGACAAATTACATGAGCATTCAAGTTAAAATCAAGGAGGCTGGAGTTCCCTGGTGGTGTAGTAGCTTAAGGCTTCCGCGCTGGCTCTGTCAACGCTGTGGTCTGGGTTCGATTCCCAGTCAGGGAGCTACCCACATACCAAAAAGCAAAACAAAATCAAGGAGGCTTCGGCATCTCACGACGGTGGCTTAATAAACAAGCCTACTGATGAAGCTTAACTCAGTCCAAATCACTCCTGGTCTACTGCCCTGGGTTATGATTTTGTCTTTTCTGGTAGCAGGCCCTGCAATATATAAGAAAGATACCAGTGGTGATGCTCTTCCCACTTCCCTTCCCTTTACCATCAAGGGCACCTCTTTGGAACATTAGTGTTCAGGGAACACACTGTGAACAATGTATTGCTCTAAGGGGAAGCAAAACCAAACTACTGGACTGCAAGCCCATACTGCCAAACACAGTAATTCTTGGGGATTCCCAAGGCTGCTACATTTATTTTCCTTGTGAGAAACCCCCCCAGTCCTGAGTAAAGAAGCTGGCTTAGCCCTGTTGCTGCATTCAGTGCTTTGTTATATTTTAGAGTCTCTGGCTATAGGGGAAACAGAGCTCTCTGTTCAGGAAGTGAGAAGCCATTTTCACTTGCACTCTGTAACTCAGGGTCCTATCTGGTTGCCATGGCACTGCTTTAAATCATGTCTATGCTGACACAGTGTCACAGGAGTCACAGTGATCTCTCCCTGTAGGAGTCACAGTGATCTCTTCCTATTACGTGTTGATTGATGCTTAAGCTCTGCACCCGGAAAAGAAATTCCGTCAGCAGGAAAGCAAATCCATGCGGTTGCCACACCTTCTGCATAGCTAATATATAAGGTACCAGGCATTGGAAATATTAATATTTGAACCAGGAAACAAGAGATCTGAGTTCTATTCACAGTTCTCCACTGTGTGGCTTTGGGCAAATTCTTTCATCTCTCTGTGCCTAGGATCCCTCACCTGTACCATGAAAGAGATGCCAGAGAATGTCTTTTAGGTCTCCAGATTTCCTGATGTAACTATCTCCGATTCCTGTGTGTATTTTGAAACCACAGAGATGAGTAGAGTTCTGCAGAGACAATTCCCATAAGCCCTTGCACAGTCCTCCCCCACTGAGTGTTTCTGAAACTGCCCTCCAGTATCTCTGCGCTGCTAGAAATTTGTTTTGAGTCAATTCCCTGGCAAGATACAACTTGCCAAAAGGTCCCTTCTGAGGTACTAAGGGGACTGTTTTCGGCTTGGGTTGAGTCGTTATTTGCCTGGAAATGATTTCTTCTTGGGATAGTCCCTGCTTCAATACTCAGGACTTTGGGAAGAATGTTATCCCCTCAAATGAATTTCAAAACTAGAGAAAGAAACACCTGTGAGGCTGGCCTCTGCACCTGTTTCACAGACAGCATCTCATGGGAATCACAAGGGAGCAGCTCTGACACTTGTCTAACCGGCGTGCAGCTGGTTCCACGAGCCAGAATGCACGTGAGGTCATCTTTACATTTTCTGCTTACATTGTCCTCACCCCTAGCCCTCCTCACCTGCTAATTGCAGGAATAGGGCTCCCACCTGTAGAGTCTCCCCATCACACCTCAATTATTTCTGAGAATCCCCAAAGGGTGTCTCATGTATATCCACAAAACAAAAATATAGCCTGGGAGACAAGGGTTGCAACAGGAATAAGGTGACTTGTCATCACCCAGGGGTACACATGTCATAGGAAAAAAAAACTAGGGCCTTGATAATCACCCAATACCAAGGATTAAGTATCTCAATGTGCCTAATGGGGGTGAAAGAACGCTCTAGGCAGACTTCACAGAGAAGGTGAAACAATGGCTGACTCCTGCGAATGAATACTAGATCAGATGATACCAGCTTTCAGGGAAGAGGAGATAAAGCAGATGCCTAGAGCCTTGCTCCCCACCTGACTGAGCATGCCTCCTTTCCATTGGAACCTTTGTTCATTCATTCCGGGGCTTTTCTAATTGTTCAAAACTTAGAATTAAGGCAAAAAAGATAATTGCACATCTTTTCAATGTCATGCTGGCACACTGCTTAAAGAGGCCTGCCCAAGCATTATTCCTCTAAAGAATGTACTTTTGTTTGACTTGTTAATCGTCATCATTAAGGTCCAGATTTTGTGACATTCCCTGTCAATTTGTAGGTTTTTCTTAGAGATGTAAATGATTCCACTGAAAATACAACTGCCAAAATTATTGCCCCGTGTAATATTGACCACATCTACCCCAACCACTTGGAGGAAATGAGGGGGCGTGGCCTCCCCTAGCGCGGGACAGCCACGTCGAAACAGACACGGTTCGGTCCCATCATACACGCAGGCAGCCCCCTCGGAAAGAGGGGGCTGAAACCACTGAATTGCACACTTTCAAATAGTAACTTCTCTTTCTTTCTTTCTTTCTTTCTTTCTTTCTTTCTTTCTTTCTTTCTTTTTTTTTTTTGCAGGGGAGAGCGCGAGCGCAGTCCCCCACTACCACAAATTCTGCAGTCGAGTTTCCCACATTTGGGGAAATCACAGGGGTCAGCACATCCGGAGGGCAATGGATAAGCCTCGCCCTGGGAAAACCACCTTCGTGATCATGGTATCTTCCCTGCCAGGTAAGTATTAAAAAATGGTAACTTTTCTGATATGTGCATTATATCTCACTAAGCCATTATTTAAAGAACAAATGGAAGTAGCTCCTCTCCCCAGGCAGTGGACCTGAGGTGTATAGTTCCCGGGACCAGATGTGAAATCTGATTTACAGATGCTGGACTTTCTCTGAATTGTTCTATTGACCATTGTTTTAAATCATTTTAAAAGCTGTTTTCACTGTGGAAAAAGAGAAAAGCCACCCTCGCCTGTCCATGCTGGCATACTCATATAACTGCACTGTATTACTAAATTCAGGCCAAACTAAAACCATATTCCATCATCCTTGTTTAAGCATCCTCCAAATCTATTCTCAGAAACATCATTGGGACTTTTTAAAATGTAAAGAAGCGATGGCTTATAGATGTGTAAAGTTACTGGTCCCCTCACTGCTGTGTTGGTTGGATGGAGGCTGGGTAAATGGAGCCCCTGCACAGGTCACCCTCAGCTGTAATCAATCTTATCTGCTTTAACCTGACAAAGTAGGCAGGAAGGTAGATATGAGCAGGAAAGAAGAAATTGTCCTGGTCTATTATCACATGCCTCTAAATTAAAAGGAATGCAAAGGAAGGAACTGGCCTGTTGGGGGCCCAATTAGGTACCCCTAAAATAAAGACAATAAGGAATCAGCCCTGGCCCACCATCAGCTATCCTCAAATAGGAAAGATAAGATGATGGATGATCAGAGACATGCAAGGCAAAGGGGAAATAGCCTCACTTACCCAACAGTAAGTCCTGCTTCCCAGAACTCTGTTATTAGGCAGTTTTGCTTCTTTGAAATAAATCACAAAAGAGGGAAAAGGGGAGAAACTTCCACCTATAGATATAAAAACCCCCAAACAATGTAAGAGGAGGCTGCTTCCCTCTCTTGGGTCAGCCCGCTCCACCTCTCAGAGTGTACTTTCTTTTACTAATAAACTCTTAACTCTTCTATATTTTCACAAACTATCTCTTGACTAAATTCTTCCCTTCAAGAGACAAACAGAGGGAAAATTGCCATTTAATGGAAACAAACCCAGCATGTTGTACAAGTGTTCATTTTCCTGGCTCATTTCACAACCGGCTCTGTCCCACCCTGCTCTACCCGAGGCCATGCTGTATTTAGATTTTAGTTTCAGGAACAGTGAAATGAGAAGTAGGGCATGGAACAATTTCTACTCCAACAGGGAGGATTGCCTCTGTAGGACAAAAGAGGTAGACTTCCTGAGGCAGGAAAGTTCAGGGGGATGGGTTTCAGAAGCCTTTGAGGGTTGGGTTATTCCACTGTTTGTTATTACCTAATTAAGCTCCTTGATTTTGCTTTCTAATTTAATCTAATCTAATGCCCCCCCCAATCTTTTTCAATTCGTGGCACAGTCTAACCCATACTGAGGAGAGGTCACCATACAAAAGTGTGTGCTTTTAACCCAGAGATGCCAAGCTCTGTCATATCTTTGGATTGTTGTCCATATCATTTTCTCCAGAGGATGTGTTGTTAAGATCAGTTAAGCCCCACAAACATATGGGTACATACTATGTATCAGGCTGTAGCACTATACTGTTCCCCTCTCCTAGGTCGGAGGCCTCGCCCAAATGTCACCTCCTACACAAATTTTTCCTTGATTTCACCACAGGTAGATTTGTTTCCTTATTCTCTGTTCCCACACAGTTTTTACACGTGAAATAAACCCTTGGCATTCATAAATTTAATATTCCTAGTTTAGCCAGTTCAAAAGTTACTCTATAAAATGAGTCTATAAAGTGCCATCATTTGTAATTTTGCCATCACACAGATGGGAACCATTGTCCCTGAAGAGCTGAGAAATAAGAGTGAGTCACCTCCTCTGAGAAGCCTTTCCTGATTCTCCATCCCACTCAGTCTCAGATTGGTGGCCCTCTGGATCCATTGGGAGTCTTACAACCGTAACTACGAATGGGAATAAACATTTAATTATTCCACACAAATAAGACTCTGAAGGGGATGGTTCTCAGGTTTGCTTAGCTCAACAATGTCAGGGTTCTGGTCATGACTCAGGATTTTTGCAAGACTCAGCTGTTCAGAATCACAACATGACGGCAGCAGCTCCAAACAGTATCTCCTCATGTAACTCTACTCACCCTTTCCTTCTATCTCATTTTTTCCCAGGACGCAAAAACTCCTCCTGGTAGTCCTCCAGAGGCTTTCCCTTTGCTTTACTGGCCAGAATGTGGTTGTGTGTCCAACTCTAAACCAAAAGCCAGAACAGGTGAACCAGGTGACCATGCTGGATTTAGATTTGTGGTCCTCGGGGGAGCAGCCGCAGCATTACCTGGGAACTCGTTAGAAATACAAATTCTTGGGCCTCACCTAGACCTACTGAATCAGAAACTCTGGGGGTGAGGCCCAGGATTCTGGGCGTTCAAAGCCATCTCAGTGATTCTAACGCATACCACAATTTGAGAATCACTGGCTTAGACTTATCACGGTTCATCCTGAGCCTGGGGAGGGGTCCACCCAACTGAGCATCCTGCTCCCTAGAACGAAATCAGGATTCTATGAACTAAGGAAGAAGAGAAGGATGCAGTTGGGTGGGCATCAGACTTCTATTATTTCCATTTCAAGTATCACTAATTACATTATTTATCCATTGATATTCTTGTCTGAATCCCCTGACCCACCTATAAGCTTCCTAAGAGTCTTAAACAAAAACCTTTCACAGCCAAAAGCTTTTCTGAAAAAGTTTATTGAGACAAATGCTAGCCAGAAAAGGACCAGGTCCTGGGGCCTGCAGTCTGAACCACAGGGCTCGGTGGAAAAGAGAAACAAGTCCAATAGTAGAGTTGATGGGCTGTTTTATGCAAATATAATAGTTTAAGGAAGCCAGCTATAAGCTGTTTTGAAAGAATTTACATTGGCTATAGATAAAGGGAGTGGGAGGGTTTGAAACAAGGCTAGTTCTGGAGTAGCTGCAGAGCCCGAGGAAGATGGGTCTGTCCCTTTGGATTGGTTGTGGGCAACTATCTGAAAGTTCATAGGCAAGGAGGGGAGGCACCTCATGGTATGTGGCTCCTGGGCTATTCTCTGAATAATCAGGGAAACAGCCACTTGGAAGGTAATTCAACATTTCCACCTACACTCAGGAATGTAAGCAGTCTTTTGTCGGTTTGGGCCTGCAGTTGTTAACTGATTGATTATACTCTGTCTCTTCCTTCTCCCCTTTGGCCTGCTGTAATTTAATTTAGGGCATCTCAGAATTTTCTCCATGTCCGTTGCATGAACTTTGTCTTTTTTTAGTGTTTCTATCCCTAGCACAATAGAAAACAATCAATTAATGTTTACTGGACAAATAAATAAATATTGAACTGGCCTCTCCTTTCTGATTGCCCAGATCCTTAACAGCCGCTTTCTGCTGCCTTCCATTCAAGGAACATTTTCACATCAGCTCCTGTCACTGAGCCAAGAGTTGTCTCTTCTAGGGGCTCTGAGAACAATTATTCCTTTGCACATGTGTACAAGTGGAGACTCTGGCTTTCCGAACGCGTGTTGGACCTGCATGCACGTTCATGTTTTTCAGGCTGTCCTCCAAAAGCACTGCTGTGCAATAGTACAGAACTGAACGTGTTGATTGTTTAGTGAGTTCTGGCTGCTGACTTCTGGCTGGCCATCTTTTCTCAGAGGCAGCTGTGTGCTCCGAATCAGGCAGGACCTGGAAACAGCGCTTCATCCACAGCAGGAACAGCAGCTGGCAATGGCACAGGGGCAGTCCTCACTTTGTTCTGCTCAGCACAGTAACCTCAACAAGCCTCCTGGGCTTTCTAAAGCCACTTATACTAGGTAGGGCTCTTTTGGTTGTGATGGAAACCCATATGCAAAATGGTGCAAATAAGAACGAGGTAGGTAGACTTACAGGCACATGTATCAAAAATCAGTTTCAGGAGTTCCCTGGTGGTGTAGTGGCTTAAGGCTTCAGCACTGGCGCTGTCAATGCTGAGGCCTGGGTTCGATTCCCAGCCAGGGAACTACCCACATACCAAAAAATAAAATCAGTGTCAGCGGCCGCTGGATGCAAGCACTCAGACGATACCTTTAGGAACATTCTCTCTTAATTGAACAACTGGATGTCTTCTACTTGTTTCTTTTCACAAAGCAAGTCAGGAGCCACTCCAAACTTATTATCGCATGCATCTGTTTAGCACCTGCAGCAGAAAGCAAGCCTCTCTTTCACAAAAGTGACAGCCAAAGTCGTGGGGCTGATTCTCATTGTTCTAACTTAATTCGCAAGGACACCCCCCCCCCATCCAATCACATGACGGATTGCTTAGGTTGCTATAAGTGTCCAGCTTGCAGGTCTGGTGAGGGTCAGTCTCACTGACCACGTGGACTGAGGTGAGGAAAGGTATCCCCCACTCAAAATATGTTACCACAGGTGGGGAAATGGCTGCTAAGGAGGCAAAATCCACACATGCCCAGCCTACCACTATCCTTATGCAGAGCTGGGTATCACCTTCCCAAACAAGGAAGAAAATAAAGTGCCTCCTAAAGACCAGTAGTTCAGACTCTTTCTCATAGGCTTGAAATAGCTCCCAGCCCTGGGAGGGCAGGGCGATGGGGAGAGGGGTGTCACTGACAGCCTCATTCTGTAATTTAATCCTCCCGGGCATCTGCCCTGAACCCTCAGCTCAGTGAACACTCCCCTCTCTCCACAACTGTTTCTTGGCCTGCTTGACCGTCTTTTGTCATCATCAGTTAACATCTGCGATATTTTATTTGTGGCAGGAAAGATTTTTTTTCTCTCCTTTACCCTCTTCCTCCTAGGGTTGAATACAAAGTAGATTAGAATAACAAAATGAGGCAGTCATGCGTCTTAACATAATAGCCTAAAGATTTGTTCAGCTGGGGTAGAGTCAATGGTTTGGGTCCCGCCCTCTGCCATACCCCGAGGGCAGGCCAATTGCAAAGGCCTCTCCTGCCCTCTTTTGCCAGCACTTCCCTGGCCCAAAGCCCTAGATCCGTCCTGAAAAGAACCAGATGAAGCTGCAGGACTGGATTTAAACTGAAGGAGAGGGCAAGGAGATAAGGGAAGGAAAAGCCCCCGTGGAGAGGTGGAGATAAGAAATCCAAAAGTGGGAAATGAAGGCAGAAGTTCTCTTCATTGTCTTCTAGGGGGGGCCTATATGTTTTTCCCTCTGCAAGTACACAAGGTGTTTGGCAAAGGAGGAACAGGCAATCTGGCTCAAACAGTTCTAAACTGAGGTTTTCCAGTGAGGAAACCCAGCAGGGAAGCTGGTAAAACAGAGCAGAAAGCACCCCCACCCCCCAACCCCGCCCATCTCCAGACCATCCCCCTCCCCCATGGGCTCTTCGATGCACATTCTTGCAGACTCTGTGTCTGTGCTTCATCAGCGCATCCATTTGTGGCATGAATCAGACAGCTACTTCCTTTCCAACACGGGTAAATCAATGGGATCACATGTTTGTTTATGTAAAAAGCATTCAACCAGTACATCGCAAAGCAGCAGGGGGGAAAAAGTATATTTTGCTGATTTTAAAAGTGCTAGTGAATTAATTTCTCAAATAAATATATTTCTTTTCCTCTATTGAACCCTCCCCTACATGTGTATATTATGAGTCCTTTTCAAGGAACTCACTTTGTCTTCCTAGCAGTTAAGTGGAAGCTGACTTCTCTTCCTAAGGGACCATTCTTTTCTCCCTACAGATCCCAAAGACTCATTTGGTTTTCTTTGTCCTTTCCTCATTGCTGTTACTTTCTCTGTCTTTCGTGTCTGTATTGATCAAAGTTGTTGGCCTATAAGAACCCTCTCTAGCGACTTACTTTATGGGAAAAAAGGATTAATTAAAAGATATTATATAGCCTTATGGATTTCTTAAAGGACCAGGGAGGGAACCAGTTTTGGATTAGGGAACTGCCCCAGTAAACTCTTCTAACAATAATCTCACTATTGCCACCACAGGCCACTTAGCACCTGTGACCAGGATTCTCTTTATAATCCCAGGGTGTGCTATACAATTTCCAGCAGATGATGTCTTATTCTACTATAGGAGTATACTAAGGACACATTTTTTTACAGATGCTTTAAGCAGCATTAGCTATCTTTTTGCTAATTAATACAAAGATGCTATATAAGTTAGTAGAGACCATGCCCATGACATCAGATATTAACTATAGAAACCCCACCACACTTGTTCCAGAAGAACCAAAACCTCCACAATGGTGCTTTCCAGAAGACACAATCTCCTCATCAATCAGGGCCACATTTCCACCTTGAAGTCTCACCAGGTGAGTGGTCTGAGGCACCCTAGCTGCACAGGAGTCTAGTAAGTATAGGCTTCTCCAGCTCCTGCAGGCAGGAATGTGTGAATGGTGTTCTGCAAACCAATTCACAGGGGTGATCCCTGAGATTTGCAATGGAGCACACCATGTCTCCCCACGCTCCCTAATTTACTGGCACTGAAAAACACTGCTCAGCCTCTGATCTTTAAGAGGTTCTGTCACGCCCTATGGTGAAAATATGAGGAGCCATGCAGGAGGAAGAGGTTTTGGAACCAGCAAAACTGTCCCTTTTTACAGTGCATTATGCTTTGCAATTTAGTCACTGGGTGTTGTATGATACAAGTTATTAAAGGATTTTAAAAAGCACTCTTTCTATTATTTCTCCAGTCATGAAGAAATGCAAATAGAGTTTCTGTTCCTCAGAGGTAATCTGAGCACATCCATGAATAATCTACCACTCCCCAAACCTGACAGCTCATCCGAATGACTGCTAAGGAAGAAAATGAAAAGGAGTCATCAACAGCTAAAGGATTTCAGAGGCATGAGAACAAGGAAACCACTGCCTTGAATATGTGGGAAAGGTCTGACTCCCGGGAGGAACCCCACAGCCCCTCAGAGGGTTTGTGTCAAGTGGTCAAGCTGTTCCTAAACAGGCATGACTGTACACCTGCTAGGACTGCTGACTTGCTACACCATCATAGGCATTAAGGAAACAACCAGCTCAAAGATTTGTTGGTAGTTTATTATTCATAGCATAGCAGGCAGAATGAACCCCAAGTCCACATGAGGTCCACTTGCCCCCCAAACCTCATGGGGGTAATGTGGAGCCAGCAGGGGTGAATACTGTTCACACAGAGGTCTACCTTGAAACTGAGGAAACCCCCAATCTGATAAGGAAACTGCTACTGAATCTGCCCCACGTGGGCCCCAGAGAAAGACAGCATTTTTATTTTACTGGTCAGAAAACAAAACTATCCCCTGACTTAGAGAGGGACGTTATCTCCAGCTTCCAAGGATGTTTGCTGTGCAAACAAGTTGGAAAAGGTTGTTTGGACAAACACTGTCATAAAGTGTGTAGCAATATCATGAATTGCCTCCCAACATTCTGTAGGAATGACAGAGGCAGATGGAGAAGTGAGGAGGAAGGCAAGGAGTCAACTAAAGGTCTGTGTAGGAGGGGCAATGTCCAACCACCACCCCAGCCCCAAAGGTGGGGGAAGAGTCTTAAGCCGGTACCTTTGCACCCCCTCAAATTTTAGAACCAATGTGGGATTTCCCCCGATGAGTTTTAAAGCTCCTTTTGGCGAGGCTTATTGATGTCCCAAGACGTTCTGAAATAAGGGTTAGCCATAGGGGATAAGTCAAATAGGGGAATAAGTCAAATAGGGGATAAGTCAAATATGGGCTGAGCAAAGATTCAGCAATGGACAGGAGTTGCAATGACATCAGTGAGATGCTGGCTACTATTCAGACGTTGTCAAAGCCCAGCCAGCCTCACCCCTGCACGCAGGTAATGATTAGTGAGGACTGTCTGCAGGTAATGACTCACTTTTCGGTCCTTGAATAAAGCCATTTCATGACAGGCCCCTTCTTCCCATCCAGGTGGTTTCTTCAGGTCAGGCCTGTCTCCGGGGAACTCCCAAACCTGTCCTAATTCCTCACCTCCTCAGGAGATATTCACCTTCTAGAATCAAGCTAGATAATGTATGGAGGAACAAACTATGGTTAAGAAACAAAATGTAGGTGGGAGCTGGCAGTGCAGAGAGGAGACACTGGTCTGCAGCAACAGCTACCATCAGTCCTGGAGGCACTCACCCCTGTGCTCAAGTAATCATTATCAATGACAAAGTGACTACCAAAGTTATAATTGTATTACATTAATGCTAATAATTTGGATATTTTATTTTATTTTTGACTGCTCCAGTAACATTAGCCCTTAACCAAGCATATGTGGGTTTCTTGTTTTGTTTTGTTTTCTTGTGGGGGGGGGGGTCTTTCCCCTTTTTGGGTACAGCTGTAAAATATTTGGATATAGGAAATGTTGTTATTCTTGCAACCTTGATATTCAGGGTGGATTGTAAAATACAAATTTTTGTGAGATTTCAAAGATTAAGATTATTTTGATAACATTATTTACAGTTTTAAAAGATGTGGTTATCACAAGTCTTGAGGGAGAAACTACTACATAAAATAACTAATTTGGAATAAATACTTTGCATCAGTCAAAAAAAAAAAAAAAAGGAAACCTTACCAGCCTTGACAATGTGAAAGGGAAATTACAGATATCAGAAATTAAGAAACAGAGCATGGAGAGAAGAGTTTTAACAGAAAAGCAAGATTTTTTTTGTTGTTTTTTGCTTTGGTTTTTCCTCCAGCAAAATGGTTTTATTCAGGAACAACAAAGAACTACAATTCTGGACGTCGGGTTTAATGTGGAACCAAACCACACCAAGTTAAGAGACCTAAAAAAAAAAGAAAATTCTTTTATGTAGGAAGAGGAGGGAGGGATTCAGAGGGGCAATTGTAAACAAAGAGTCCTTTGGAGGAAATTGGGACTTCAAAGTGTAGTGGCTTTTCATTGGCTGAGTTGTAACAGTCTTTCCTGGGCTGAGTGGTTGTTGGGCAAGGATAAGATTCTCCTTTCTACCTGCTGGAGTAGTAGAACAGGAAAACATCTTTCTGCTCATGGTGCAAATTCATGTCTTCGATTTTGTGGACTGTGCTGTGTGTAAGCTATAGCCTGTCTCCAGGGTATTCTTTTTCTCCACTTTCTGTGATCATCATGTTTTTCTGTGTAGCAGTACAGCGCTTCATTCTTTTTCATTGCTGTATAGTACGGTATTACGTCAATATACCACAATTATTCTTTTTATTGCTGTGGGACATCCAGTCCTAGCATGATGGGATGCTGAAGCCACTGGATTAGTGTTTTCCCAGAAGCTGAGCTGGAGGCTCTGGGTGAACACCTCCAACCCAGCAGCTGGCCAATCACTTCTGGTCCAACAGGGACCAGACTGCCAGAGCCCTCAATTCCACCACGCAGAAGCCTCTTTTTTGGTTTTAATAAAAGCAGAAGTCAATAAAATACTGCTTCAAATCCTGGAAGAAGAGTCTTCAAGTCTGTTACTTGATGTTAAAACAGTAACCAATATAGAACTAAAAATAAAGATGTACCTCTACTAGGTGAGGCATGTGAGCAGCTAAATCCTTACCGTTCATAACAGGAAGTCAAGAAGTAGTGTCTAAAGTTGATAAAACAAGAAACAGCAGTGTAAGCATAGTACTTAGACCCAGGGATAATTACATAAAAACTGAAATCAAGTGGCTGCCTCTAGGTAGCAAAGAATATTCCTGGTATACAGGCACAGGTGTACAACACTGCAGAATTTAAATTCTTTTTAAAAATTGTCTTCCTATGTTACTTAATATGTTAAACAATTTTAAGAAATATAAACAGAATTATGCTTGCCTCCCCTCTCCTCCTATTCAGTTCTGTGAATAAAATGTTTCTTCAGCTTCTTTCCTTCCTTTCTTTCTTTTTTTTTTTTTTTTTTTTTTTTTTTTTTTTTTTTTTTTTTTTTTTTTTTTTTTTTTTTTTTTTTTTTTTTTTTTTTTTTTTTTTTTTTTTTTTTTTTTTTTGTATGTGGGTAGTTCCCTGCCCGGGAATCGAACCCAGGCCGCAACGCCAAAGCCCTAAGCCGCTACACCACCAGGGAGCTCCCCTTTCCTTCTTTTATTCCTGGGAAGACACCAGTTCAGCTTTCTTCCCAGTTCTACAAGCACTGATTTTAAGGATGTTGATTGTTTCAAACAACTTCAAGGCTGAACCAAATGCCTGAGACCCCAACGAGGAATTTCCGTCTTATTTACTTATTTGTTTGTTCATTTATATATTCATTCAATATATATTCTGGAACTATGTAATATGTGCTAGGCACCGGGTCTATAAAGGTGAGCTTGACAGATTAAAAACACTGCCTTCAAGGAGATTACAGTCCATTAGGAGAGAAGCCTCATTAATTAATTATACTTATGTGGTTACTGTGAACAGTGCTATGGGGTAAAACTAAAAGTATAGGGAGTGCTGAATGCTAGGGGCGGGGGGGACCTGTTAGGTGAGAAAGGAAGTCTCAGGTGTTCAAAATGCTGTTTCTGTACTTTGGGGCACTCACAGCTTAACATGAACTTAACTGATAAGACTGCTTCAGGTACTCTCTGTCTAGCACAGCTTGCGACACTTTTTTCTCTCTGGGCCTTGCCACATCCCTGGGGCTGTATTTGGAAAGAGAGGCAGAGTTCCCCCTGCTCCCAGGGTTTGTGTGTCCCCACACCCATCCACCCACCTGCATCCCTGCTGAGCCCAAGATCCTCTCACTGGGAGGGCATCTACTCCGCAGAAAGCTAGAGCATTGCTTATACATCAGCTTATTTCTTAGTCCGTTCTACTCCCTTCAGCACAAGACTGTTCATACTCAAAAGCTGAACTGAGTACAGAAGAGGATGGCAAAGACATTACAGGAAATACAGAGCAGGTAGATCAACATTGCCCTGCCCTCTGTTTTTATTTTTTTATTATTTATTATTATTTTTTTTGTATGTGGATAGTTCCCTGGCCGGGAATCGAACCCAGGCCACAGCGCTGACAGCACCAGCGATGAAGCCTCAAGCCACTACACCATCAGGGAACTCCTGCCCTGTGTTTTTAAGGGTGACAATTCACAACTAATAAAAAATGCTTGTAATATTAAATATTTATTTCTGCTCTTATTTAACTATTTATATCAGGTACATATTTATTCTATGTAATAAAAAAATACATTTGATCACAATAGAGAAAAAGAACCATTAACACTTCGATATAATGACCCTATAATCCAGTCTAAGACCTCCTCCTTATTACCCTGTTGGGCCTTGGGGGAAAGAGGGGTCTGTGACCAAAACTGGATTTAGCAAAGTTTGCCCTTGGTGGCTTCCCACTGTGCTTACACACTCCCTTTTGTCCCTTCTAGATTCTAATTCCTACCCCAGGTGCCAATCACATTAGTCTTTGTTAACTTTTTTTTTTTTTTTTTTTTTTTTTTTTTGGTGGTTCCCTGGCTGGGAGTTGAACCCAGGCCACGGTGATGACAGTGCCAAATCCCAGCCACTAGGCCACCAGGGAACCCCCCTCTGTTAACTTTTTTTAAGCACATTTTTAGAGTATAAAAATATATGTAGTTGGATGTATATTATAAGTAAGAGGATTTCTTTTTTTGTTTTTTGCTTTTTGGTATGTGGGTAGCTCCCTGACTGGGAATCAAACCCAGGCTGCAGTGCTGACAGCGCCAGTGCCGAAGCCTTAAGCCACTACACCACCAGGGAACTCCCCCAGGATTTCATAATATATTGAACAATCTTAAACAAAACAGCATACTTTCTTAGTACTTAAACCTTTAATAATACCAAGTTATTAACAGAGGAACTTTGTTCCCCTAAAGCAGTCCTAAACCAGGAGCATTTTTGCCCCCCAGGGAGCATTTTGCAATGTCTAAAGACATTGCTGGTTGTCTACCTGGTGGGGAAGGTCCTACTGGCATATAGTGGTAGAGGCCAGGGATGCTGCTAAACATCCTGCAATGTATAGAATAGGCCCCTGCAACAAAGAATTATCTGGTTCAAAATGTTAGTAACATGGAGATTAACAGTCCCTGCTTTAGAGTTTCTTTAAAAATTGTTTTTATTGATCTATAATTCATATATAGTCAAATTTATCCTTTTTAGTCTACTAGTCTGTGAGTTTTTATCATTTAAATTTGTGTATATTTAGCGTGTTTAGTAGATAAGAAGTACTGCAGTTTTTACATTTCTATTTTCCATGTTTGGTTTGGTTTGGTTTGGATGTTGTCCCAGTAAGTCAGTAAGAGCCTTCCCTCCGTGAGAGGACAGATTTCGAATGGAGCTTATGAGGAATGACTTAATGTGACTTTTGTCAAATAAATTACGAAGGGAAAGGAGCAAATATCTGAAAGGACCAAGAGAGCTTTACACATGAGAGAAATTCATTAAATATGGATCCAATATGTGAATTAGAGTGTTGGGGCTCAGGGCAGGCCATCCCAAAGTATTTCACAGTGGCATATTGATTATTTTGAATTAAAGTTACTTGAGAAACAGCCAATGCAAAAAGGACACTCTGACCCTCCTCTGTCCCCCTGAAAGGAGGAAATAAATCTTCCACGTGAAAGTTACCCTCCTTACAGTACAAGGTAGAGAGATATCCTTATGACCAAAGATAGGGAATTTAGGGCCAAAAAGCCTGTATAAACAAATCTTATTACTTCGCTAGTTTACTACCCCAAGCTCAAATTCTGCTTAGACTCCTCACTGATTAAGCAACCAAGCCCAAGTTTCTTTATCCTGTCAATTTCTCACAAATATATCTGTGTCTAAAAATACAAAAACTGCCTAGTTTGGTAATTTCTTTAGGTTTCATGTGTATGAGACCCCATATTAGGCTTAGCAGTTGTCCCATTTTAAATGGAACAGAAAACAATGATACCGCCCCATTTCAAATGGTACATATGGTCAGCCTACTGACACCTTGAATTTAGCCCAGTGAGACTAGGCTGATGATATGACTGTTTGAAACAGGGTGGTACCATGTTTTCTGTCCCATTTAAAATGGTCAGCCTACCCTATATGTAAAAATTAATTATTTTTTCCTGTTAATCTGACTTGTGTAAATTTACTTATTAGACCAGCCAAAGAACCAAGAAGGGCAGGGAAAATTTTCCCCCTCTCCAACAAGGGAAATCATGTTCTGATCCTGCTGGAAATCTGGGAGACCTCCTAGATACCCGTTTCCTTTATTTAATTCATCACCCAATCACTTACTCTTGAATCAGCCCTTTTCTATCTCTAATACTCTCCACCCCTGCACCGTGGCCCATCCCCAACACCATTATTTCTCACTCAGATAAGTGGTAACCCATGGCCAGGACTGCTGTAGGACTCATGTAAACAGCTTTCTCAACCAATAAACCTACCAGGGAACAAGAGCCAGGAGACAATGAGAAATAGGGAGCTGGGGGGCTACAGAGCAACCTATAAGTGCATTACAATGAAGAAATAAATTGTATTCACTATTAGCCGTGTTGCATGACTCCTTGTGATTGCCTAGCATGAAGCTAATCCAAGAATGGGGTAATTTCTTCTCCAAAACAGACAAATAGGCTCTAAGACACTAAAAGAAAAAACTCTAATTGTCTTGGATTTTCAGTGTCAAAAATCACAGGGAGTATGAAATCCCAAAAAGAAAGCAGGGGTAGGAAAGTAAAATACGAGTTGGAAACTTTGAGATTGGACCCATAGACTTTGTAAGGAACCCTACAACTTACAAAGACTCTCTTGTAGGAGGGTCCCATGCTTGCTCACTGCTCTGTCACCACCTTGAAATTCTTAATAATTTTTAAACAGGGGCCCCTGCATTTTTATTTCCATGAGGCCCCCACATATTATGTAGCTTGTCCTGGCAAGGGCAGTTTAGTATAATGGTACCTGAAAAATAGAAGTGCTAAATAGTTATTTCATGGTTTCAATTTAAGCAGGGGTATAGCTTAGATAAAGAGCGTTTGACTGTAATTTAAGCAAAGCTGATGCCTTTTCTAAAGGAAAAACTCATTTTTTTCTTCTTTAAATGATACGGTTTCACAGTTGGAAATGCTTTAGAGGAAAATGAGAGTGGATATGTTAAGTGCTGGCCCATCTCCCTTGACACTCTGTGCTGCACTCTCAAGGCCACCTACTGACAACACTCATGACGACCACTTGAAGACTCTTCTGGCCTCAGGAAGCTGCTTAGCCTGCATGTGGGGCAGTCCTGAGGGCTAGAGTGTGAATTCCTCCAGAAGCAGCCTTCCATCAGAGGGGAACAGAGATTTAGTGGATGTACACCTCACCTTCCTTACCCCTCAGAACAGGGATATTTGGGATAATGCCGAGGCATGTTCTATGCTACTCACAGTACTCCCTCCAGAGTGAGTGCCAGTTGCCCACGGAGGAAACTTGCTTGCTGACGCACACTTTATTGGCTTCCTTCACCTCCCCATTTCACATCTCCATTTGCCTACTGGAGTTTCTTGAAATTACCTCCTTCATAAACTACTTGCACTCAAATCTTCACTTCAGGTTACTTCTGGGGGAACCCAAACAAAGACAACCTGTCATTTTATCAAAATCCAGGACAGATTCAAAGAATCACATGAATGACAACTTGTACATGGTTCAGGGGCTACTTTCTCTTCAATTTGCCTCTGAGGTGGTAAACATAGAGTGCAAAAAAGACACACTAGATAAAGAAAGATTCAAGGACGTGAATAGATGACTTCTTAATTCCTCTCTGAGTAGTGCCCCAAGGGTTGCAAATCTGCCAAGGCAAAGTGGTCTGGTTCGGAGCTGCTGACTCTCTGCCTTTTATGCCATTTAGGAGAGGGAGAGGCCTCATCGGCCTCAAGAGCCTATCTCCTTCCTGCCTTGTAAGGAAATATTTGCTATGCTATCATTACCTCAGGTTCTGCAAGTGATAGAAAGCCTAGTTACATGGCTTAAACAAGTTACAAGTTAATCTCTCTTTCACATAGCAGACTGATGGGATGTGCTTGAGGGTTGGTATGGCACTCCTAAATTTGCTTCACTCTGCATAAGCTCCATTCCCAAAGTCCCCTCATTCTCCAAAATGACTGCTCACAGTCCAGCCATCTCATCCATGTCCCAGACAGCAAGGAAAGCATACCTTCTCCATTTGCAGGGGTGTCCAACTTTTTGGCTTTCCTGGAAGAAGAGGAATTGTCTTGGGCCACACATAAAATTGACTAACACTAACGACAGCTGATGAGGTCCTTAAATAATTTTTGTAGAGTTTTAAGAAAGTTTATGAATTTGTGTTGGGCCACATTCAAAGCCGTCCTGGGCCACATGTGGCCTGTGGGTAGCAGGTTGGACAAGCCTGCTAAGGCTTCTTGGCAGAGACACATATTCTCTTCTGTTTATATACCAAAGGCCTGAATCTAGTCTCATGACTCTAACCGGGTGCAAAGAAGTTGGGGAATTGTAGCTATTACTCTGGATAGCATGTGCCCAGCTAAAAATTAGGTGTTCCATGTTTATAGAAGAGAAGAATAGACATTGGAGGCAGCTAACAATCTCCATGACCCTAGCCTCAAAGAGTTTCTTGGGCCCTAGTAAGGTCCAGTAAAAGCAGATAAAGCCTATTTGCTCCAGAGAGACACAGATGTGTCCAAAAAGTCACTAGCTCTGATGGATCCCTGCAAACCAAAATGAGGGAAGCAGACAACTGCAAACCAGTTGGGTGTCTCAGGAGATGCCAACCTGAATAGATGATGACTGAGGTCCAGGTGCTCTCCACTATCATGGCATATGTAGGCCCCTTTACCATCCTTTCAGATGGAATTCAGGGAAAGAAAAAGACCCCAGTTTAGCTTTGAACATATCTCTATTTCCTTAGTGAAATGAGGATTATGGTGGCCATTAGGGCTGTTCACAAATATTCTGGTTCTCTGGCTCCTGAATAGATGGTAGGATTTGCATTGCTCTGCCCCCTTGAAGTTAGTGGTGGTCATGTGATACACTTTGACCAGTGACATATGAGCACAAGTGAGATGTATATTGTCCAGGTTGAAGGTTAACAATTTATGATGTAATTTTATGTGTCAACTTGGTTAGGTCAGTTGACCCAGTTTTGGGTCAAACACCAATAAACATGTAAATGTTACAAGGAAAGCTTTTTTAGATGTAATTAACATTTAAACCAGTAGGTTTTGAGTACAGCAGATTATGCTCCATTATGTGGGTGTGCCTCCTGCAATCAGTTAGAAGCCTTAAGAGAAAAGACTGAGGTCCCCCAAGGAGAAAAGAATTCTGCCTCTGGACTGCTTTTGGTTTAAAGCTGTAACATTAACTCTTCATCGGGTCTACAGAATACCCTGCAGATTTTGGATTTTCCAGCCCCTGCAATTGTGCGAGCCACTTTCTTAAGCTAAATCTCTATCTCTGTCTGTATGTCTCTCCCTCTCTGTCTCTCTCTCTGTCTCTCCCTGTCTCTGTCTGTATGTCTCTGTCTCTCTGTCTCTCTCTCTCTCTCTCTCTGTCTCTCTCTCTTTCCCTCTCTGTCTCTCTCTGTGCACACATGCATACACATTTTATTGGTTTTGTTTCTCTGGAGAATTTGGACCAATGAAAAGCCTATGTGTATTTTATCACATTTACTTTTTGCCCCTGCTACAGTGACCTTGGCGTGTGGAAATGAGGTCTGGATCACTGAGTAACAATACCAAATTTAGTCCTTCTTCCAACCCATAGTGGACAGGTAGTATAAACAAGAAATAAGTCTCCATTGTGTTAAGCCACTGAGATTTGGGGGCTGTTTTTTGTCCCAGCATAACCTATTTTATAGATGGGTACATGGAGGCAAAATAGAAATTAGGGTGACATAGAAACATAAAGAAATTTCTAGGTCTTCAATTCTGGAGTTTGCAAACTAAAGTTTCATTCCTGCTGCTATTTCTTATTTCTTCTGGTCAGGATTACCCCGGGGCTTGAAGCCTTGCAGGACCTTGGAGTTTTCCCTGCTTACAAGGTTCCTGGAATTAATGTTCTATTCCCATGCCTGCACCCTTCATTCAAGCTTCCCAGGCTTTACCTCTCCCTCTCAGTTCAATAAAAACGTTCCCCTTTTCTTCTAGTCTAAGAGATCACAGCTATGCAACAAGAGGTAATACACAAATTTCCTCCAACGGGTAAATAGAAGCTTCATTTTCCCAAGGAGATTTGAATTTGAAAAGATTTAAACACAAAACAAAAACCCTACAGAAATGAAGCTGTTCTTGGTGCAATTCCAGGACGTGCGATGAAGTGTGATTTCCTGCAGTAAGGGAGCTATTTGGAAGCAAGAGGAATGTTTCACAGGTGCTCTGCAGATGGTACCAGTATTGTTGCATATTGTGCTTTGTTTAGATTTCTGGGTGCTTTTGAGTGGCAGAGTACAGGAAGTCTGCAAGGACGCTACAGAGCAACTTCCTGTGGTATCCAGTAACCCCATTTTCCTTCAGAATGGCTCCTCAGCCTCACAGCCTTTCCTGCCTATTCTCAGGCCGAGCCTGCCACTTGGTTTTCCACAGAACATGTGACATTTACCTCAGGGTAAGGTCCTTGAAACCTGATACAGAAATACTCCCAGGTGCCACATCTTCCCTATTACTTCACCCCAGGAGGCTGACCTCTAATCCCAAATGTAATGTATATTCATAAGAAATCAACTCCGCATCCAAATAAAATGCAGATTCAGAAAGCCAGATTCTGATTCAGTGGGTCGTGATGTGGCCCAGAAAGCTGCATTTTTACAGGCCTCGTTCTCCCAGTGGCTCCAATCCAATTGGTAGTCAGACTGTACTTGGAAAAACTGTGCCCCAGGGAGATGGGGTGAGCTGTTAGCACAGCCTGGCCTCTTGAATCTCCAGGTACCTCTTTTCTAGTAAGCTCTGACTTATTATTGATGTAGCTGGGCCATCTGTTCACATTCTACAACAAATAAAACAGACAAAAGATGGAATGTTGCTTCTGGGAATTTCTGTGCCATGTTTCCTCTTTTGTTTCTGTTTACAAGAAGATGGGTTTGTGTGTGTATGTGTGTGTTTACTCTTTAATGACAAAAATGAGGACAAATGGTCGACTTTTTCTCCCACACAATTTATGCCATGTTTGCTTAAGACTTAAACACATACAAAGGAAGAAGCAACCAGCTCAAATGAGAGTTGGGATAATGAAGAGTTAAATGAAATTTGTTAATACTGCGTCTTTATAAACTTGTTTAGAACCAATAGCCTTAGGGCAGAACGAAAGGTCAAAAAGACAGCATCCAACTGGCCAATCGAAGGGTTAATTTCTACCGCGTCTCCCACACCTGCTAGTAATTATCCCTGCTTGGCTCCTGCCCAGCCCCAAGCCAACTCTCTAACCGAAATGCGTACGCTCCCTGGTGGTTAGAAGGTAGACTACAATTTGCCTTAGGAGAGGAAAATCACTTTTATTATCCTTGCATTTCACCACTCAACAGCCACACAGAACTTTTGCAGGGACAGATCTGTAAGTACTAAGTCCTCTTCAAAGATACATCAAGACTGTTTGGTAGGTAGGGATACCATAGCTCTGATGGCAGCCTTACATTTTATTCTACGCATCTAACATTTAGGTAGTTTAATACTTTATATATGCAGACATTTAGGAACGCTTAAAAGATGTTCTTGACGGGCCCAACTCTATTTACTGAGTCAGGCCAACCCACCAGTGCATGTTACAGAAAACACTCAATAAAAACCACATCCCAAGTTCAGCCTGGACTCTGGCTCCACCAGCACCCACACTTCAATTCCAGGCCTGTTGGCCCAGGCTTTCCCCTCCTTCACAGTGTCTGTTTTTCCAATTCAACACTCCCCCTCATTATGGACCCCAGAATATGCTCCAGACACAGAGCTTGCATTTACTTTGTGTCCCCTGGGCTCCATCTGGCTTGCATAGCCACTGTATCCCCACCATCCTGTGTAGGGAAAATCTCACAGCTTCTAACCATGGAAAGGCCTCTGAATCTTCAAAAGGGGTTGGCCTTTAGCCAGACACTCTACCCATACATAAGCTTTTTTAAACTATAAATTACACAAATACATTTATTGTTTAAAAATGTCAAATAAACATACAGAAACCATTGTTATTAGTTTAGCATGTCCTTCCAGAACTTCCTTTATGTATTTACATAAAAGAATAGTTTTGTAAGCCTATGGAGCTTTTTTTTTTAAGGATCATATTGTACCTGTCTTCTTTTAAAGTTTGATTTTTTTGCAGGGGAGGGGGAGTTCCCTGACTAGGAATCGAACCCAGGCCGTAGTATTGAGAGTGCTGAACCCTAGCCACTAAGACACCAGGGAACCCCTGCAGCTTGGTTTTTTTAAATTAATAATAAAATTTTTTAAATAATAATTTCCATGTGCATACATACAGAACCACTTAGTTCTTTTTAACTGCTGCATACTATTCAATAGTGTTGGGAGTTTAGAAAGCCAAAACAATAGTCCCTTTCTTTCTTTCCTAAGCCTGAGATCAATGGAGAATGAAGGCAATGAAGGCAGACAGATACAAAGAAAAAACTGACAGAAACCAAAATGTCTGTGTTGTTAACAAGTTAATTGGAAAACATGGCTTAACGCTACATCTAGAATGACTTGCTATATTTCACCCCTGAATGAGTACAGACTTACCTGTCAGATCACAGGCATTCTGGGACATCCAATGTGTCCTCAGGCTTCAGAGCTTGCTACAGACCAGTGCACAGGCTAGAATGCCTTCCAAGCAGACACGTTGGAAGATGGCAGTGAAAGGGCTGAAATACGGTGCCCAGCTCCTTCTAACTAACTCACCAGTCAAGCAAACCAGTCCTCTTCCCATAGGGATGAGTGAATGAGAGGTGGGAGGGAGGACAGGTATATAATCTAGAATCTAACTGAAGTCAGGGAAATGGAGAATACTTCCTAGCCTTTTGTTCTTGCAACCCTTTTAGCCCAAAATCCACAGGAGCAAGTTTGATGCCCCCTTTCCCTCTGGGAGAAGAGGTCAGGCCTTTATCAGAATGTTCCCATCTTCTATCTTTATGAATCCATTTGCTCAATACCAACCATTGATCTTCTGTCAATCAGTCTTGTGGACAGTTTTTATTTTGGCCTCGAGAGACTATAATATGGGTTAAGATAGTTCATTTGTTAAATTAACTTCTAAACTTTGATGTTGCCTAAGCCAAAAATGTGCCCCATATTATGTTTCCCATCAAAAACATGCCCAATCACGATGTCCCATGTAACTCACCAGTGGTTGCACAGAAAGAAGATATGCTTTTAAAAAATGCAACATCTAATGTAATAAAGACTATATACTAGAAATGGACACTATCATCATATTGAATGGTAGAAGACTAAAAACTTTTCTCTAAAAACAAAACAAAGATGTGTGCTTTTACCACTTCTATTCAACAAAATATTAAATGTCCTAGCCAGAGCAATGAGGCAAGCAGTAGAAACATAAGGCATCCAAATCTGAGAAGGAACTAAAACTGTCACCATTTGCAGATCACATGATGTTATATATAGAAAACTGGAGACTCCACCAAAAAACTGTCAGAATAAACAAATTCAGTAAAGTCACAGGGTATAATTTCAATATACAAAAAAATGTGTTGCATTTCTATACACTAATAATGCACTATTAGGAAGAGAAATTAAGAAAACAATTCTAGCTCTTGAGCCACTCTCCTTGCTCAAGCCCGCTCCTACCTCTTCAGAGTCTACTTTCTCTTCAATAAACTATCTCTTTGTTTCACCTTTAAAAAAACAAACAAACAAAAATAAAAACACAATTCTATTTACACATGCATCAAAAAGAATAAAATACCTAGGAATAAATTTAACCAAAGAGGTGAAAGACTTATACACTGAAGACAATTAAGACACTGATGAAAGTAATTGAAGAAGCCCCAAATAAATAGAAAAATGTTCTGTGCTCATGGATTGGAAGAATTAATATTGTTAATATGTCCCTACAATCCAAAGCCATCTATAGATTCAATGCAATTCCTATCAAATTTCTAATGTTATTTGTCACAGAAATAGAACAACTAATTCTAAAATTAAGGGAGTTCCCTGGTGGTGTTGAGGTTAGGCTTTGGCACTCTCATCACTGTGGCCTGGGTTCAATCTCCACTCAGAGAACCAACAAAAAAAAAAAAAAAGAAAAAAGAAAAAACGAAAAACAAGAAAAAGAAAAAAAAAAAATTCTAAAATTTGTATGGAACCACAAAAGACCCTGAATAGCCAAAGCAATATTGAGAAAAAAACAGAGCTGGAAGCATCACAGGCCCTGATTTCAAACTATATCACAAAGCAATAGTAATAAAAACAGTATGGTATTAGCACAAAAACACACATAGAAGTAAATCTACATATATATGGTGAACAGAATTAAAATATACCATTATCTTATACCATACACAAAAATCAACTCAAAATAGATTCAAGACTTGAACATAAGACCTAAACCATAAAACCCCTAGAAAAAAAATATATAAGCAGTAAGCTCCTTGATATCACTCTTGGCAATTATTTTTTTGGATTTGACACAAAAGCAAAGGCAATAAAAGCAAAAATAAATAATAGGGACTATGTCAAATTAAAAAGCTTCAGCACAGCAAAGGGAACCACCAGCAAAATGAAAAGGCAATCTGCCAAATGGGAGAAAATAGTATTTACAAATTATGTATTGCTAAATGGGTTACCATATTTTGTTTAATGTATAAGATGCCCCCATGTATAAGACAACCCCTACTTTTCTAACCCAACATTAAGAAACCCTCTCATTTGGTTACTCTCAGGTATAAGATGTCCCCCAATTTTTTTGTCTAACAATTTTAGACAAATGTATCGTCTTACACATGGAAAAATACAGTAATATCCATAATATATTAAGAACTCATGCAACTCCATAATAAGAACAAAAAATCCAATTTAAAAATGGTTAGAGATGTTGTAACAACTGGTTCCCGGTTTTCAGAAGCAGTCTGTGGTGCTGGCAGGTTCTATCCCATCTGTGCTTGAATGTCTGGTGGTTTTCATTTCTAGCTTTTAGAAAATTCCAGGTGTGCCACACCCTTTCTCAAAGTGTTCTAGTATTGTATAGAATTGTTAATATAAAGTAAATTAATCTACAATAAAAGGCTCACTGATCCTTTTTAAAAAAAAATATAGGTAGATGAACTGAATAGACATTTATTTGAAGAAGACATACAAATGGCCAACAGGTACATGAAAAGGTACTCGACATCATATTCATCAGGGAAATACAAACTAAAATCACAATGAGATGTCATTTCACACCTGTTAGGATATGTTTTCATAAAAAAGACAAGAAATAACAAGTGCTAGCAAGGATGTGGTGAAAAGGGAGTCCCACCCCTGGAGCTTTGATGAAGTAGGTCAGGGGTAGGCCCAGAGTCTTTGCAATTCTAGCAAGTTCCCAGTGATGCTCAGGGCTGGTTTTCAGATCTTCATCTTCTCTTAAGGGAAACTTGCTCTTTATTTTGCTTATATTCTTTCACTGCTCTATCTTAAAGCTTATTTTTTTTTAAATTATATCAATTCTTCCTTGACTCTCTCACTTCTAGATATAGGTCTTTTAATATCCCCTCAGTCTTTAGCTTTCCCATGATTTTATTGAATTGTTTCTCTACCTCAACCCAATTATGTCAACCAAGAATGTGACGTAATTATTTATTAATAAAACATATTTCTGTCTCTTGATCTGGTTGTAGCTGTGGATAATGTTCACTTTGTAATCATTCATTGAGTGTGTACTCTTATGACTTGAGCACTTTTTTGCATGAAAGTTACATTTTAATTTTTAAAAGAGGTTTATTAAATATATTTTGATTCTGATGAATGATGCCATGGTGATCTCTAAAATCCACAGCCATGGTCAGAGGTTATGCAATTGGCCAACAGGGTAAACTGTGATTCTTAACCTATAGACCAGCCAAATGAATCCAAGAGGTTAGTTTCCTACTTGGCCCTAAAAAAGCAGATGTAAAAAGCAACCACATTTTAAATCACATTTCAAATAGCCAAGGGCAAAAATACCATTGGCCCTGACCTTCCTACAGCAACAAAGCCTAATGCCAGCAGCCCTGGCTGTGACAGGACCTTAGCCTCCCCATATGCTCTTTCTGTTCCCAGGGCCAATCTTATTCTACTGCCCCAGGTTCCAAACTGTTGTTGGGTCTTTAGAAGGCCACTGTAATTGTTCTTTATTCCCATCCCCAAACAGGACCACTGAAAAATAGACAGCAGACCACAGTGTCTGCCTTTTTACTGATAAGCATTGAATTGAACATGGATCCAAATCTTTGGCTAAAAGTATTTCCACCTACAATTAAACAGGATTGAATTAGGCTTCATCACTCAGAACTAGTCCCAGAGGACTAGCACCTGCCACACAGTGGATAACAGGTCAAAATGTAGTGTTCCTGAAGGTTATCGAAAAAGAGAAAAAGGAATAATCTTAGCTGAGCACGTCCAGTTCTTTCTCCCAAATTCACTAATCCTAGATGTCCCCTCTTCCCATTGGGAAGCAAGAGTAAGGAGTCAAGTGTATTATTCTAATTTCATTTCCTTTCGTGAAAAATGAGACCAGAAAAGAAATGAAGTTTCCCTCAACATATAGTATGGGCGTATCAGAGTTTATTTAATGATTCCCCTATTGATGGATATTCAGGTTGTTTCTAAACTTTCACTCAATGAACATGCAACAGGGAAAATCCTCTATATGTTTCATAGCACACATGTCTAAATTTTCCTCTAGGCTAGTTACCTGGAAGTCAACATCTGGGCCAAATGTATAAATATTTAAAATTTTAATAAACACTGATAATTTGCTTTCCAAATAGGCTGTACATGATTTTATTCTTGAGCCAGAATGCATGCAAATACCTGTTTCCCCACTTCATCAACATTGGTTATAATTGGCCATTTTAATTTTTGCCAATATAATAGGTAAAAAGGCTATCTCTCTTTTGCTTTGCTATATATGATTCTGTCATTGGGGAGAATGAGTATTTTTGTTTGTTTGCCAGTCATTTTTATTGCCTTTTCACAGAACTACAAGTCCATTTTTTTGCCCATATTTCTATTAGTTGTTTTCTTTTCCTTACTAATTTATAGATATTCTTTATACATTTGGTTACTAATATTTTGCTTTTTATATTTGTGATCATTATTTTTTCCAGTCTTTTGCTTGTTTTTTAAGTTGAGTGTATATCTTTGGTAGTACAGAAAATTTTATTTTTATGAGGTTGTCAAAATTTACTTTTTTAAAATTGCATTTTTTCTGCATTTTGTTTCTTTGATTGAAAAAGTATTCCCCATTTCAGGATTCTTCCATATTTTATTCTTTGACATTTTATTCAAATACTTCTGTTGGTTTGCTTTTGAAATAAATGTAAAAATCCATCTGGAACTTATAATGGAATTAAGAAAGTCATTTTATTCTTTTTTCCAAATGAATGGCTAATTTTCCATTTGTTCCCTACTGGTTTAAAAATGCCATATTTATAAAATACTGACTTCCTTTGTATGCATGGGTCTTAACATATGATTCTAATAAAGCTGGATAATCAGTTTCCTTGAGTACCATAGATTGGAAGATAATAAATTGAGGACTTTTTTTTAAAGAAATAAATCAAATGTTAGCAAAAGGAATTGAAAGCTGAATACAAAAAAGAACACAGAAAAACATAGGAAAAGAAACTATGCTATGTTATACAATAATAAACATAAATTAATATTCTGAATCTTTAAGAAAAGATTGACATGTTTAGGCCCCTTTGATTTTTAAGACAGGTAATAAATTATATATTTTATAACAATTTCTATTTTTTAAAAGTGGTTAAAATAAACACTGTTTTGGCACTTAAAGGAGAAAGTTTCCAATACCTGGAAAGATCAGTTACGTGGAAGCTTGATTTACACACTATGTCGGTAGGCTGAGTGTTGATATGGTTCTTAGATATGAAAATAAGTCATTGTAGAACCAAGCTCATAAATGCAGAACAAGGAAGATCTTACCTGTAATTTTAAACAAACGTGGAAAAGACTCAAGTGCGTCTCCCCATGTTAGGCTTGGTTGCTGCATTCTACTGCATAGGAATGTAGTCCTTCATGTTACAAGTTGCCAGCTCTGTGTGCTCAGGTTCTCAGCCTTGTTGCTTCCTGCCAGATGGAAATTGGTGGTCCTGTCATTGAGCTTCTGCAGTCTCATATTTAGCATTGGGGTAAAAGTAGAAGAGGCTCAAGTTTTAGCCGGGAGGGTAAAAATCAAGGATTATGTATCACAGTAACAAAGGAATAATGTTCAGCAGCATGCCTTTACCATTGAGATTTCACTCTTCTCACTCAGGATGTCTCCATGGTAACTCACTTGTGCCTCCAAACAGCCTTGATGGCCCTGTGGGAGATGAGGTTAGTGATCCTTCACTTTCTTCTTGCAACAGACTGAAACATTTATAGCCTTTGCCATGTGGCTTTGCAGGGTCTCCCAATGCAGTACATTTTCATGTCCCATTGATGTTTGGCTGGACTGTGATTAGTGTGTCGGTGGAATATTAATGAACATCAGTTGAGCAGAGGTTTTAAGTGGGCTCGGTTTGTCTTGGCTTCTTGAACCTCTGTCATCTGCCATGAGAAGCTTCTTGTCCCAGCTTAAGAGACATGTGGCGCTAACTTGAACCATACCTACAGCCTGAAGCTGAACCACCCCAGTGGACTTGAAGACCTATAATGAGAAACAACATTTAGATATTAGTCCAGGGAGGAAATGAGCCATAATAAGTTTTAACAAAGAACAACCTGGAGTAGGAGGAGCAAATACAAGAATCCTGAGGCTGGAGCAAATGTTCAAAGACCATGAAAGCCAATAGCTAGAGGAAAATGAGCCTCAAGAAGTGGGAAAGGGTGGGTGGCAGTGACCAGGTCTAAGAGGAGCCTGTTAGCCACATAAGCAATTTGTATTTTATTTAAGTTAAGCAGGAGAATGGATTGTGATCTTATTAGTGTCTTTAAAACTTCATCTTCACTGATACAAACAAGGCAGAAGCAGCAAGACCAGTCAGAAGATTACTGCAGTAGCACAGATGAGAGATACCAGTGGTTTGGACCAAGGGGTCGTGGTAGAGGTGGTGAGATGTAGTCAGACTTGAGTATAGTTTGAAGGTAGAATCAATAGGACTTAGAAAGCAATTGGATGTGGAGAGTGAAGAAAATAAAAGAATCAAGGTTGACTTCCTGGGATGGGCAGAGTGAGCTGGGAGTGGGTCTTAATGAAATAGCCTGAGCCTTGTAACTCCAGATTCCCCTCCACTGTTTAGACGAGAATGTCACGAAGCCAGTTGGATATGAGTATATCAGTGGCAGTTAGAAGAGAGGTTAGGGGTGCTGGTATGAACCCAGGAATAATCAGCTTTTAGAAGAGTTGAAATGAGGATGAATGCTTGAAGGAGAAAAGGAGCTGAGGACGGGGTCTGATATGTCTGGAATCTCACAATTTGGAAGACACCTTGAGAAACATGGATAGTTCTGCATTTGGATGTACTGACAGTGGATCCATGTTCTTGAGTTCAGAGGCCCTGTTTTAATCATGCTGACCCCTGCAGGTTTTGCATGAGCCCTGGTGTCGGCCCCTGGGTCTGTAGCTGGGAAAGTCTCAACTGAGGCTTCAGCTCTGAACTTGAAGGAATGTAGTCAAATCAGGGCTGAGTTGCAGCCAGAAACCGGGAGTGAGCTGACGATTTACTTCGTGTTGTGCATGGTTTCACACAGTGTGTGACCAGGATGTCAATTATGTTCTGTGGGAGGAGGAAAATCAGGATGAAAATTCCTTAGCATTTGAAATTTTCAACTATCTGTTGAGTGACTCTCTAAGTTTTTAAAAATAAGTCTTTCATAGTTGCTGGGGTGAAAAATCATTACCTGCAATTAAATTGCACTGGTCACATAATTTTAAAAATCTTTTTATTTATGGAGAATTTTCAACTTACACAGAAGTATCCCGAATAGTATCATGAGACTGCTATGTATCTGTCTCCTAACCCGGAAACCATCAGCAATCCTGCCCCATATATATCCCGATCTACTTCTGCTCTCCCCAAATTATTTTGAAGCAAATTTCAGACAGATGATTTCACCTATAAAATTTTGAATATGTTTTTTTTTGTTTTTTGGTTTTTGTTTTTTTGGTTGGTTCCCTGAGCGGGGATCAAACCCAGGCTACAGAGCGCCAAAACCTTAGCCACTACACCACCAGGGACCCCCCCTGAATATGTTTGTTTAAGAGATAAAATTTTAAAACATCACTGAAATACAATTATTACACTCTTTAAAAATCCCTTAATAGTGTCAAATGTCCTGTCAGTATTTAAATTTCCAGTTGTCTCATAAATCCTATGAATTTTTCTTTTCTCATTTTGTGGGGTTTTTGAATGGGATCCAAATAATGTCTACACACTGCAAATAATTGCTATATTTTGAAAATCTCTTTTACTCATAGGTTTTTCTCTCCACTTCTTTTTATAACACTTGTAGTTTATCTGTTGAAGAGACCAGGTTGTTTATTTTGACTAGTTTCCAACCATCATGAATTTTGTCTATTGCATCATGTGGTTTATTAAACATGTTCCTTTGTTCTCTGTATTTTTATAACTGGTAGTTGGAATTACATTATGATTTTTGTTTTGTTTTGTTTTTTGTTTTTTGGTATGTGGGTAGCTCCCTGACTGGGAATCGAACCCAGGCCGAAGCGCCGACAGCGCCAACGCCAAAGCCCCAAGCCACTACACCATCAGGGAACTCCCCTACATTATGATTTTTAATACGATTAACTTTAATATAGATAATTTGGGAAAGCACAAAAAAGATAACATTGAAAATCACAAAAAAAGAAGGCACAATTTACTCAAAGTTCCATTACTTTTACTCTTTTCTTATTATTCTTTTTTTTTTATTGTTAAATGTATTAGGGTGACATTAGTTAGTAAAATTTCCACCACTTTTAATACTATTTTTGAACAGTAAAGAATGAAAATGAAAATTCTTCCTTACTTTCCTGGAATCCCATCCCACAGAAGTAATTACAGTAACAATTTGAGGCTTGGAGGACATAGTACCCATTCAAAAAAAAGGAAGGTATGATAGTTAATTTTATACATCAATTTCACTGGGCTATGGGGTGCCCAAACATTTGGTCAAACCTTATTCTGGGTGTGTCTGTGATAGAGTTTTTGGATAAGATTAACATTTACATCAAGAGACTGAGTAAAGCAGATTGCCTTCCCTTATGTGGTGGCCTCATCCAATCAGTTGAAGGCCTAACTAGAACAAAAAAGACAGGTCCTTCCTCAACTAAAAGGGAAGAAGGATCCTTCCTTTTGCCTGATTGCTTGAGCTGGGACATTGGTCTTTCTTCAGCCTTTGGACTCACACTGAAACATTGGCTCCTCTTGAGTCTCCAGCCTGCTGGCTTCTGGACTGGAACTTATACCGTCAGCTCTCCTGGTTCCCAGGCCTTTGGACTTGATTTGGAATTACCTATCAACTCTCCTGGGCCTCTAGCTTGCCAGCTCCAGATATTGAGACTTCTTAGCCTCCATAATTGCGTGAGCCAATTCCTTATAATAAATTTTATATAATATAAATATATATATATGAGATACATATCTCCTATTGGTTCTGCTTCTCTGGAGAACACTGACCAATACAAAAGACTAAGTGGCAAGGATGGGACTTCAAGGGTATCATGAATGAGAACACTCATGCATAGCTAAGGAGTTATCCTCTACACAGATGCCTCTTGACCAAAGTGACACTGCCCCCCTGGAAAAATATTGGAAGTTTGTGGTTGTTGCAATGATACCTCTGGCATTTAATGGTCAGGGTCCACAGATGTTATATGTCCTGCAATGCACAGTCCTGTATGACAGTGAATTATCTCACATTCTTTATAATATCAACCATTTGGTTTTTTTGTTTGTTTGTATGTGGGTAGTTCCCTGGCTGGGAATTGAACTCAGGCTGCAGCGTTGACAGCACCAGCGCCAAAGTCTTAAGCCACTACACCACCAGGGAGCTCCCTTTATAATATCAAATTGGACATTCATATACAGGTTAATCATGTTTATAATGATCTAAGCCTAGAATCTAAGTTGGCTTTGACTTACAAACATAAATTATTTTTGCATAGTTTTAACATTTGAAAGGAATGCCGTTATAGCACTAAGGGAAGGATGGTTGTACTGTTTAAGACTTTAGTATAGATTGTTTACCATTTCAGAAAAAAATTACCAGTGCCCTAGTAATTTGTTAGTACATTATCTGATGCCATCTACTTGCAAGTGTTGGAATTCTGGAGATTGTCATACTAGGTATACCAGATGTACTCACTTAATGTCTGCTACAGTAGTCATGACCAAACGTTAATACACTGAAACACACATTAGCTTATTAAAAGGATTTTTCCTCTCCTTTTTTTTTTTTTTAATTTAAAAAAAAATTTTTTTATGTGGGTAGTTCCCTGGCTGGGAATCGAACCCAGGCCGCAGCATTGACAGTGCTGAAGCCTTAGCCACTACACCACCAGGGAGCTCCCTCTCCATTTTTTTTTATACTTCAGGTAAGGAACTATATTGATTTTTTAAATTATAAATTAACATTTTATTTTAAAAAGAAAAATTGTTATTTATACATGTAGTATGTACAATTATCTACATCTTTCATTTCAGGGGAACCCAGAGAGTGTTACAAAACATTTGTTATAAAAGGAGGACATTGTGTTTGATAAAGTGAAGAACCACTGCTCCATTGGGACTAATTTTTTAAGTAAACTTTACATGGAAGTAAAACATATATGGAAAAAATGCACATTCATGAGTGGACTACTCAATGGATTTATATAAATTACCCATTTATTACCCAATTTATACTTATAAATTAAAGTTTTAGAAGTTACCCATCTCCTTGATGGATCCTAGTATTACCACTTCCACTGAACTCGCCCTCATACTCCCTCCCAGTCACTTCCCACTCACTATCTTGACTTATAACACCAGAGATCACTTTTGTCTTTAACTAAAATGTTAATGTAAAAAAATTACAATTATGTGAGGTGATGGATGTGTTAACTAACATTGTGGTAAACATTTCACAATATATATATATATTTATCAAACCACCATCTTGTATAGTTAATGCAATGTAATATGTCAGTTATATCTCAATCAAGCAGGAAAGAAATGAAAAGGAAGAAAAAAACTTTATGTAAATGAAATCATAAACTTATTTACATCTGATTTTTTTCCCCACAAAGTTATATTTGAGAGAAACATACCATCATATGCTGCTGCATGTATCAATAATTCATTCACTTTCATTGCTGATAATATTCTATTGTACAAATATAATAGACTTTATTTTATCCATTTGACTACTGAGGAATATTTGGGTACTCCTGTCGGTATAGAGTAGGTTTTATGTTATCCTTTCTGGCTGACGTTTGTATCTTAACAAGGCCTTTCAGGATACCAGACCTTGACTCAAAGGGGTGACTAAAGGCAGCCAGATAAATTTTTGGTTAGTTTAGGGGCAGCCTTTCCCAGGCTAGCTCCACCTGGTGGTTGACGGTCTACCAATTAACATCTACTCATTTGCTTTCAAATGCTGTTGTGGTTCCTAGTAATGACCTTGAGGCACTACAAGTTCCTGGAACATAAAAGAGAGATTAAACTGTGCACAACCAGGTTCATTCACTAAATAAGTACTAACTGGGAGCCTATCACCAGGCATCCTGCCTTCATCAAGCTGTAGTTTAATGGGTGAAATACATGTTAAAGAACAAGATTCAATCATGTAAATTTGAAGATCTAATTGGCTTTATTAAATGATTCCTGAATCGGCAGCTTTCTATCTAGCCACTAGAAAGGTGCTTCCACGTGTTGAACACAATGGAAGGATTTTTTGGCAGCAAGAGGGTGGAACTAAGAAGTTAAAGGAGTGTATTATTTTAAACAAGGTCTCTTTCCCTTAGGGGAAAGCAGGGGTCCTAGGCAGATTACCTCATTAATGTTGGTCAGGAAATTCCAGACCGATCGGTTGAAAATTTCACTCCTGTGAGAGTCTAAAATTGCAATTAGGTTAGTTATTAAGTTTTGGTTCAGTGACATGGCTTAGCAAGAGTGACTCCATTTTGGCTTTTTTAAAAACATACTTATTAATCAAATAATCACACAGTAAGTAAAAGATTGCAACCGTGACCAAGGCAACAAAGAGGAGATGCCTGGTGCTCTGAGAGTAAAATGAAAGTCTGGTTGACCGAGAGTGTCAGGGAAGGCTGAGGAGGAGTTTGACTGAGTGGAGTTCTTGAAGTACAGGAATGAACTAGGTGAAGAGGGGAAGAACATTCTAGACAGGGAAAACATGCAAAGCCCCGTGGTGAGAGGGAGCATAGTAAATAGAAAGCCAAGGTAGCTGGAAGGAGAGAATAAGAAAGAAGAGTATGAAAAGGCAGGTAGGCCAGACCACACAGGGCTTTGCAGGCCACACAGATGAGTTTGCTTTATCCTAAGAAGGAGGGGAAGCACAGAAAGGTTTGATCAGATTTGCATTTTGAAGTTGTCACTTCAGCTGAAGTGTGATTTTTTTGTATTCTGATGCCAACCATTTCTAGACATGAAGGATGACAGATATTATAACTGGCTGCTTCAAATCAAGTTCTGTTGTTGGTCCAGAGGATTACATATTGATTGCTGTGTTGCCTAGACTGTGTACCCTGGGAAGTAAACCCTGCTAGGGCAGAGCTGCCTACTTTTTGGTTTTAGGTGAATGACCTGCCCAGTGCATTCACTTACTAGAAGGTAGATTTTAAAAAGATTTGCAGGAGTTCACTGGTGGTGTAGTGGCTTAAAGCTTCAGGGCTGGCACTGTCAGCGCTGTACCCTGGGTTTGATTTCCAGCCAGGGAACTACCCATATACCAAAAAAAGAAAAAAAAGTTGCAATAATCCAGCCTAGTTCTTATTACATAAATGCCCTGTGCATGGTGTTGTTTTACAGAGCTGCTACTTCCACCATAGTCCTGTCAGGGAGGTATTGTTAGACAGTTTCGAAGTTTAAATAATGAGCCCAGGTCATTCCACCACTAAATGCCTAGGAAAAGGGCTCAAGTCTTCTTGATTCCAAATTCATTCCAAAACTCCTTCCTTAAATAAGCCCATGTTAGGGGTAAATTGAGGCCCTTCCTACAGATTCCTTGAGGAGAGCATTGGTGTAAACAGTTTTTTACTACTGCCACACCTACTTTGACCTCTAAGAACAGTTACCAAAACATTAAATAGGCACGCCTTCCTCTTTCTAGTTACCTGCTTGCTCACTGGGGTGTGCCAGCAGTCCTCTTTCATCCTTTAAAGGCCTGCCAAGCAACCAAACACAAAAATATCCTAAAAAGAATCTTCTTAGGCAGGTGATTAACACCTGTCTTTTCTCTTCCAGTTTTATTCAAATAGCCTAGTAATTAATAGTGCAAATTTATCAAAGCAATTACAGTCAGTGCCTTGAAGCTTTGATGGCTCCATGAAGTTTAAGGCAAACTACCTTTATGCAGTTCTAATATCCTATGTGTTGGAGATATTTTTTCCTAGCAACACACTTGGAGCAGAGATAACTCTTGCCTGGGGAAACATCAGTGTTCTCAAAAACAATGACATTGGTTTTTCTTACATGTTGTACATTTTCTTTCTTTCTTTTTTTTTTTTTATGAGTAAGACGATAAATCAGACAGGTTCTTAGAACATGTACCTTTGTAGGAGGTGTGGGGGAGCAAGCTTGGCACAAATAGGAACTAAGGTATTGTTTCTGCTCTGCCATAATTAGGTGGGATAAAGCCCTAAACTTTATAATTGCGTTCTGATTCACCTTTTGCATTTCTTTTTAATGCTCATATCCAACACTGAGGAGAAACTAGTAGCAGAGGGCCTGCGGGAGCGCCACAGAGGTGAGGAAGAGGTGAAATGGAGCACTCATGCATTGATGGTAGGCACAAAAAGAGGTAAGGTGGGAGAAAATAGTCAATCAGAAAAGGGACTGCCAGAGGAAAGAGAATGGTTGAAAATGAACCGCAAAGTAAAGAGAAAACAGTGGGAAAGAAGAGGGAAGAAATGCTTGCGTGAAAAAAAGTATCTTTCTGTCCTTACTACGGGCCCTTCTGATCCTGTCTCCCTATCACTCAACTCCAGTCAGACTAACTTCCCTGCTGCTCTTGAGTACTCCTGCTTTAGGACCCTCCACTTTCTGTCCACCCTTCCAGGTACCTAAGGAGCTGTTTCCTCACTTCCTTCAAAGTGATCTCCCTATCCACACCCTCCACAAAAGAACGCCTCCCGCCACTCTCTATCTTCTTTACCCTGCTTTGTTTTTAAAGCTGCAATCACCACCCAACATATTATTTATTTGGCTGTTGTCGGACACCGTCCCCCCGCTTTCTCAGAAGCTAAATTCCATGTAAACAGGGATTTTTTTTTTTGTTCACCGCTGTATCGCCATCGTACTAGCCTGACACTGTGGGGGCTCAATATACGCTGAAAGACTCAAGGAGAGGATGCAGGTGGGGGAGAGGACACAGGGTATGTTTGGGAGTGTACTTCCATTCCAACATACAGCACACTTGCTGTTCTTTCTTTCTCATGTCTTTCCCTCCCCAATTTAGAGGCTAAGG
Source organism: Lyroderma lyra (assembly GCA_004026885.1). Classification (NCBI taxonomy): domain Eukaryota; kingdom Metazoa; phylum Chordata; class Mammalia; order Chiroptera; family Megadermatidae; genus Lyroderma; species Lyroderma lyra. The sequence goes on from PVJL010000908.1 coordinate 230,138, forward strand.
ACAAAGAGCGGGAATGTGAGAAGAAGAATCCAAATTAGCCCATCTCAAATTCTGATGAAAAGTACACCGGTAAAAAGGACGGAAAGGTAGAGAACAAATGCACACGCAGAAGTAAAAGAAGAGTGAAAAGTAAGAAGAAAAGGCCAGCAGACGTCATCTCTCTCGGGTCACTCTCGGCCGGGCGAGGCGCTCCTCGCACGCTCCTTTATCGTCCAGTTGTGCTCATGGTCACTACTATTTGGGAGGAGGCGAGGCCTGTTCTCCCTTGCGGGCGCCCCCAAACTCCCCTCGGACGAGGCCCTGGCACGCGCAAGAGGGATCGCCGAAGGCGGCGGGGACTACAGCTCCCAGGGTGCCGAGCGCGGGAGCGCCTGCGCAGTGCGGCGGGAGGCGGCGGTCTGTTCTCCGCTGAGGAGGAGCGGGGCAGAGGAGGGAGGCAGCGGGTGAGAGTTCAGAGTTCAGCAGCAGCAGCCCGAGCCCATGATTCCCATATGCCCTGTAGTTTCTTTCACCTATGGTGAGTATAATGTGCCCCACTGAGGCCCCTGTCCAGCCCCTTTCCCGACCTTGGGCAGTGGGGAGGCGCGGGGGTTGGGACTGGCTCCGGGGAGGAGGCGGCGGCCGCCACCCGGGCGTGCGAGTGAGTGAGAGAGTGCGAGGCGGGAGGGGGAGGCTGCGCGGCCGCGGCCCCGGCCCGGCGAGGGCGGCTTCTCACAGGGCCTCTCTCTCCCTTTACTTCCCTCGGTGTCTTTGCCCCTCCGCGCCTCTCCTCTCGCCATGGGACCCGACTCTCCGTGCCCGCCGCAGTGCCCAGCCGGCTGGGGGAAGATGCCAAAATGGCGACCGGCAACTACTTTGGATTCACCCACAGCGGGGCGGCGGCGGCGGCGGCTGCGGCCCAGTATAGGTAATGGCCCCCCGCCCTCTCCCTTGTCTCTCCCTGCTCGCTTTCCGCCCTGATCCCGCCGACACGACGCCCACGCACCGGCCGCAACTGCGCGGCCGGGAGCCTCGGTTCGCGGCGGGCCCGGCCCCGCAGCCTCTCCCGCCCCGCCCGGCCCGCGGCGAGGAGCGGCCCCCAATGAGGGCGGGCCGAGACAGGGCCGCGGTTTGGGGACGTGGAGGGCCGCCGGGGCTTTGCGCGGCCCCGCACCTAAAATGGCCTCCCGCTGCCTGGGAGCGCAGCCGCCACCCCCGCCTGACGAGCCGACGGAGAGAACCGAGGCCGCGGCTCAGATCTCCCCCCGGTCTCCGCCCCCGCCTGCCCTTTGCGGATCTCTCCTCTCCCTCCCACCTGGGCTTGGAGCGGGTGGGCGAGGGGGAGTGGCGAGTCGCACGGCCCACGGGCCTCTCTTCCGCGAACCCTCGCGTGCACCCGTCTCCGCCCGGTGCTCCCGCCCCCTGAGCTCAGATAACGTGTCGTTTTCTTGGGTGCCTTTCCCTTCGTCCTGTGGCTGCCCCTGGCTCTCCACCCGAGACCTGCAAACAAACTGTGGGTTTCGCTACAGCCTTTGGTTCCTTTAGTTTTCCCTCCAAGGAGAGATGTAAACATACCAACCACCTGTGAATTGTGTAGTTGGTAGACTGGAAAAGATGTGCGAAGTTTCTAGTGCTGAGAAATGTGTCCACAGCCAGGTCCTAGGATTGAGTTTAGGCTCCAGGTGGGCCAGTAATTCCCCAGAGCGGGTCTTTTCCCTGGGGAAAACAAAGTGCAAGTGAGATTGTACTGAGTTACTGGAATGCACCTTAAGAAATCCCTTTAGGGAAGCTCTAATTTCTGAAATGTCTGTAGTCCATCATCAAAAGAGAAAAAACAAGTATTTTTTGGTGGTTGTCGTTACTTTTGAATCAGTCTGAGACTCCAGATTGAAGCCATAAGCATACAGACAGGACTCCTAAGTGATAAGCTTTATATAGAGAGAGATTATATTAGATATCTGTGTATTTGATCTGTTAGCCATTGGTCAAACCCAGGTAGTTGCTTTTTTTTTTTTCATCTCATTCACTTCATGGAGGGGGTGGTGCAATGGAAAGGGCATCATTGGAAACCAGAAGACTGGGTTCCAATCTCTTTTGCTCTTGATTTTATGACGCGGAGGACGTCATTTATTTGGGCTTTCATTTTCCTCAATCTCAAAATGAGATATTCGGCTGTATTTTTGGATTAAAATTTGTAATTCTGAGAAAGTTGCCATATTTCATGGAATTCTAAGATGCCATTTATTGTTAGGGGTATCATTAACTTATCACTAAAAAAATTACTTTAAAATATGACAGTGCTTGATTAAAACTTCATTGATTTTAAGAGATGTTAAAATGAATAAATGTGTGTTTTATTGATGAAATTGGTATTTTCCTAATTATTGAATGCCTTAATTGCATGTAGAATTTTTATAAGTCTCTTATCTTGAGGCTTATATTCCAGAAAAAGGACTAAGATGGCGAGTAATTGGGGCAAAAACTTGGGATTTCTCAACATTATTAAGTCCTTTGATGGAAGTTTCAGCTACTTCGTTAAAACCTTTTTGGACTAATTTTCATGAGAAAAAAAAAGCCATTTTCTTTTTCTGGAAAACAAGACATAGCTAATCAGCATCTGTGCCATAAATTCATTTCTATCAAGTACTTTGTGTTCTAGGCAAGGCTGTATTTAACCATTAAAATTTTACTGTTTTACCCAGTATTTTTCTGTTACTATGAGCAGAGTGATAGCTTTCTGGATTTTTAACTGAAAATTGTAGTGGGTTTATTCTTTGTGGCAGTTTTGAAATATTTTTCTAATGCAAACCCACAGGTAGAAATGAGGGGAGGAAATGCCAATTTAAAGATACTTAATTTTTGTTTTTTAGAAAATAGTTGCATGTATGTGTCTGTACCTAATTTTTCTTTGGTTTTTGAATGTCATCAAGTTAAATAAACTATAACAACAATTCATTTATTTCTTGTTTTATGTATGTCTGCTAAGATGCTCTGCCATTGTATATGAATATGTGTATAGTAAATGGAAATTGTTTGCTTTTAATGGGAAGAAATCAGGCCCAATAAAGCTAATACTTTGGCTCAAGGGAAATGAATAAATAGGAATAATAAAAGCATATGCAAAAATTGCAGTGATGATGCTCATTTTCATTCTTGCCTAGAAATCCTTAGAATGTAACTTTTAGACGTGGAAGACCAAGGGTTGCAAGAACAATATATGTGTATTTGTTTTTAATTGGAAGGATGCAAACTCAGGGAAATCTTAGGCATTTCCATGTGATTGCCCTGAATACTTGCTTCACCTGTCATTTAATACAGATAACTGAAAGTAACCATTCCAGTTACTTATTAAGTCTAAATTTAATCCAGGTTATTCGTTTTCTTGGATAGGGCTATGTAAGATATTTGATTAAATTTATTTTAAGGTTAGACACGTTTATTGCTTGTTAGTATTTGAGATTTATCATAGCATATTAAAGACATTTTATAAAGATCTTTAAGTTCTAAAAACTTCTAGATAGTCCAGTTTTTCATTTATATAATGCATATTAAAATTTTTTGTGGTAAGCATTTTTCAGTCCTTATGCTACATGCTCCATCGGCTACTGAGTGTTTTTCCTACTACTATTGTATTTTTTTAAAGACATTTATGCCATTTGCCACTTTTGCAAATGTAATCTCTTCATTTTCTGACCTCTTATTTGCTTTTCCCCCTCAGAAATGAAATAAAAAAATTTTTAAATTTGTGTTTATATGCATGTGTTTCTGATAGAATGTTAATTTTAAGGTACACAGGACAAAGCAGATCTGAAGCAGGGAGAAAAAGTAGGAATGGCTTTATGGCAGAAAGGGAACTTGTTTGGAATTTACTTCAGTAAAGTACCATTTTGGTTTGAGAAGGTAGACTTTTCTATAGACAAATCTAATTTTAAGACCTTGAAAAATATTTAATAATTATAAGGACTTAAGGTAGCAAAGAATGTGAGACAAGATAATTGTCAATAAAAAACTTTCTAATTAATAGTTTAATAGGATTAAAATCATTATCACTCATTGGCAATGATACAGAGGTTGTAACAGGAATTCTTCAGTTTTTGAAGGGGATTTGTTGCATATACTAACATGTATATGTAATGTAAAATAAAGTAATACCATTATATTCCAGCATTAATAGGATATAACCATTTCTTTGAGCATTGTTTTGTTTGTTTGTTGTTTGTTTTTTAAAGCGGATAGTTCCCTGGCTGGGAAACGAACCCAGGCCGCAGCCGTGACAGCACCGAAGCCTAGCCCCTACACCACCAGGGAACTCCTATTTGAGCGTTTTAAACAGGCAGTTTCCCTTGTTCTTTAGAAAAGTCTTGGACATATTGCTTCCTTGTCATCTTTCTATTTAATCAAGATACTTATCTGTTACCTAGATAACCTAAATCTTTAGCTTGTTTAATTAAATTAATTTTCTTTGTTCTCTATATATCTTGGTGTATTGCACATACCTAAATGTTACTCTACCTTCAGTATAGTTAGCTATTTAAGATAATTATTTGTCAACTTTTTATATTAAGTGTTTATTGAATTTGGAGACTTTATAGATTGTATAGAGATGCAAAATAATTACCCCATAGTCTTAAAGTCTTAGCAACTGCTGTTAAGTGATAAATGTTTAAGTGGATTTTGACTTTTCTGGTCATTCGTTTGATTAAATTAAGTATCTTTTAGTCAGAAGGAGGCAGCTCCTCAAGTGATCCTTGAGATGTCTTTAGGACAGTGTATTCCTAAAGGTTAAGTATCTTTTCACGGCACTATGATAACATGGGTAGGCTGATTAACTGGTGAATTTTCCCCTTTTCCCTTCTCTTTGTTTTTTTACTTTTTATTTGAATGTAGTGTTAAAAATATTGTCCCTTGAAGAAAAGAATAAAAGTAACACTACTAAGGTAGAAAAAGACTAATCATTGAGAAAGAGAAAAAAACCAGGTGAACAGGTTTTTTGAAACCAGTCATGGTGATGGAAATTTACTGACTTGACCAAAAAAAAAAAAAAAAAGTCAACTGCTAATTATATCAGCTCTTCCATTGTTGAATCAGAGATCTTAGAATTCATGTTGTACGAATGAGTTTGAAATAATGAGAATTTTCTTTCTGGAAGGATTGCTACCCTTACATTGATGATATTTTTTGTATTTGTTGTTACTAGCTTTAACAGTAGGTGAGCCAGAATATCCCTGTCTATAGAGTGTCTAAGGTGTATGCTTGACTCTGCTTTTGTAAACTACCTTACAATGAACTGTAATGTAAAGGGCATGGATTTGGAGCTAATCAGACTTGGAATTTGAATCCCAGCATTATCCCTTCAGTCACTGGACAAGTTATTTAACCTTTCTGAAACTCACTTTCATCCCTAACTTGGCTTAAGGTAAAGATAAGTATAAAACTTCCTAGACTAGTACCAGATTTTCATTAAGCATTTTACCACTGCCAGTTGTATTTTATATAGATTTAAATTATACTATAAGCATTTTTAAAGAACAGTTTAGTTGATGTTTATCATAGATTTAATATGTAGAGTAAGGCTGGGTAAGATGTTGATCACGGTCTACTAGTGGACCACCCGAATTAAGTAAAGTGTTGTAGCAGTTGCCACATTATGCCAGGGTCTAGCTGCTAGGCAGCTAAACATAAAAGAAACACATTTTTCCCATGCACATATGCTAAAGGTGAGAATCAGCTCTTCACAATCAAAGTGACTGTATGTACTTAAGCAAGTGAAAATAAATAGCTAGTAGACCACGACACTTGGAGAAAATTAGAAGTAGCCCTCGTCTAGAAAATGCCTGCCCAGGCCTGATAACAGAGCTTTATAATCTCAAAGTAAAATGTTTTAAAAACTAGGTTGAGTATTGATTGGTAGCACTCAATTTCACTGTCACCTAAGTAAGTCCTGTATATATAGCTACATAACAAATTAATTAAGTAGAAATAAAACTAATGAGATATGCAAAGCACTTTAAGGAAAAAATACATTAGGATATAAATACCACAAAAGAAGATATAAATAAATGAAGATGATCTGTGTTCATGGAGTGAAAAAAACCAATGACCTAAAGTTAGTGATTTTCCCCTTGGTAATCCATATATTTGATATATTGTTAATAAAAATCTCAACAGGATTTTTGGGGTAACTTGATAAAGGTATTCTTATGTTGATATTGAAGAGAGTATTTGTCCAAAAGCACTCATGACGATCTGTAAGGTATGATTAAGAAGGTCTTGTATTAATATGAGGTACCCAACCTTGATTAAACAGGAAAATGTGGTATTGGTACAAGAATAGACTAATAGTTTACTGGATTAAAATAAAGATTGTCACAGATAGACTTATGCTTACAGGCAGTTGGATTACAATATATAGCTGTTTAAATAGAAGTAGTTGTCAAAAAAAGCCAATCAGCCAAATTATTATTCAGAATTATGCCATCAGGTTATTCCTTGGGCAGAAGACAGTCCTTGGGCTTATACATATAATTATTGACAAAGTATGTTAGGATCACTTGGATACATGACTAATGGTGAGGTGTACCTATTCTGCTTGTCCATAAATTGTCCTTGGCAACACTATATCAGAATTATGATATTGTTCTGAATATGGCATTTCTTAGTGTTTTATGCATGCTGCGTGCAGTGCAGCTCTTAATTCATACAGAGCACAAATTAATGAAATGAACATTGGGCTGGTTTGTTTTAATATCAGTCTTATATAATATGTATAAAATACATTTGTAGGAAGTAACTCATATATTTTTTTTTCACATGTTATTTAATGAATATCAGTATGCACGGTCCCTGTCTTCAAGGAGGTTATACTTCCGGGGGATTAGAGTTAGGGACACGTATACCTACGAATAATTATGCCATGATTAACAATAACTAAATTTTAATGAAATAACAGAATGGGTAATTGGAGGATTCTGACTAGGAGTTTGAGGGAGACACATGGTGTTTCATTCTAAAAGTGAGAGCAGGTCATTTTAGACAAAGGAACTAAGTTGAGCCAAGAGAGGTATGTAAGAATTGTATGCCTGAAACCTATGTAATCCTTGCTAACAGATGTCACCCCAATAAGTCTAACAATAAAAATGAATTAAAAAAAAAAAGAATCTGTTGATGGAATTGAGAGTGGATGGGCTGTGAAGTCAGCCTACCTCAGCTGAATCCTGGTTCCCCCTACTCCCTGCCATGTGACCTTAGGCAAACAGTCTCTTGGTATTTCAGTTTCTTCATCTATAAACTGGAGATAAAATTCTTACCTCATGGGATTAAGTTTTTTAAAAAATTCTTTGTTGAAGTGTAATATGTATGTATAGAAATAACTATACCTGTAAGTACAGCCTTATGAAGTGTCATAAACTGAACACACCTGTATAATCAGCACCCAGATCAAAAAACAATTTTAGGGAGTTCCCTGATGGTGTAGTGGCTTAAGGCTTTGGCGCTGGCGCTGTCGGCACTGGCGCTGTCGGCGCTGCGGCCTGGGTTCGATTCCCACTCAGGGAGCTACCCACATAACTACCAAAAAGGCAAAAAAAAACCAAAAACAACTTTATCAGTATCCTGGGAGGCCTCTACAGTCTCCATTGCTTTTTTTTTTTTTTTTGAGAGGTAATATTTGTAATGTGCTCAGAACAGTCCCTGATACATACTCCATCTCCATCAATGTTAATAGACAATTGGAAATGGAGCTAAGAAAAGGGATAAGGGTTGGTTGGTAATGTAAATCTGGATATTACCCATATGGTGGTGATCTACCATTGTAGTTGTAAGTATTGAAACCAGATAAAGTACAGTGCCTCATATGCATCAAATATCAGTAAACATTTTTTTAAATGAATGAAAGAAAAATAGAAAAAAGTGATTATACCCGTGGTTATAAACTTGGGTAATATCTATGTGTAAGGTAGGGCCAGAGAAAGAAATACTCAGTAGGCAGAGAGCTGGGGGAATGTAGTGTCATAAAAACCAAAGGGAGAGAGAGAAGGTAGTCAGTAATGTTAGGACTTTAGAGAATTAGATTAAGGATTTGGTAGTTATTAGGTTATTGTTATAATTTTAGTGAGTATCTGTTATGGGAGAATTAGAATCAGATCATTTGAAACTACAGAAAGACTAGCATGATTTTTGTTTTGTTATGTGGGTAGTTCCCTGGCTGGGAATCAAACCCAGGCCACATTGTTGACAGCGCCGAGGCCTTAGCCACCATACCACCAGGGAACTCCCATAGCATGAAATTTTTGCTTACAATAAGTTTTAAAGTTTAATTTAGTATTTAAATTAATCATTGATATCCTAGAGGTCAAATGAGCACAAACTATTGAGGAGGAAAACTGAAGATGAGTTAAATGAAAAATTTTAAATGTATATTTTATTTCTGGGAAAAGACATGTACAGCAGTCCTCCCTTATCTATGCGGGATACATTCGAAGACCTCTAGTGGATACCTGAAACTGGATAGTACCGAACTTTATATATACTATCTTTTTTCCTATACATACTTACCCTTGTTGAAGTCTTTATATACAGTAAGTTCCACTTACCTATGGTTTTGCTTTCTGGTCAACCACAATCTGAAAATATTACATGGAAAATTCCAGAAATAATTCGTAAGTTTTAAATTGCACATCATTCTGAGTAACGTGATGAAAACTCGCACCGTCCTGCTCTATCCCACCTGGGCTGTAAATCATCCCTTTGTATCCACGTTATAAAGGCTACCTGTCCATTAGTTAGTTAGTACAGTGCTTGTGTTCAGGTAACCTTTATTTTGTTATAATTGTTCTCTTTATTAGTAGTTATTGTTATTCTCTTCTGTATGTAATTTATAAGTTAAACTTTATCATAGGTATGTATAGGGGAAAAAAACTACACGAGGGCTGTGTGCAAAAAATCTAGCCATGAATACCTCTGTCTTTCATATTACATGGCTGGCTACCTTCCTCCCAGGTAGCCCTCGTATACAGGGTTTGGTACTATCCAAGGTTTCAGCATCCCCTGGGGGGCTTAGAACTGTTCCCTGTGGATAAAGAGGGACTGCTGTAGGCTCAGTGCTTTCTGGCACAACACACTGCTGTCATTCGAAACACATTTTCTGTTTATGTCTTGTTACCCACAAATTTAATGCCTTCTGGGTTTTTTTTTTGGGGGGGGGGGTCCCTGGCTAGGAACCGAATAATGCCTTTTCTATCCTAACTAAGCACTTACCTCTCGCTGTGGCTGTAACTTTTGCTGTTTAAAGTGAGGCAGCAAAACTAACACGGATTTCTTTTTCTTTCTTCACAAGTTCACAGCTGTAAGACTTGTTCTTACTCAAGACCTTAGCAACCTTGGAATATGATTCTTTTTTTCTTACCAAGTCAAGAACTTTTATTTCTTTCACTTAAAGGGAGCAATTTAGGGCTTCTGGAAGTATCTGAATTGCCAGTATCACTCACTACTCTTGCACTTTGGGGCCATTATTAAGTAAGATAAGGGTTACTAGAACACAAGCATTGTGATACCACAGCAGTCAGTCTGGTAACTGAGGCAGCCACTGAGAAACTAATGGATGGGTAGCATATATGAAGAGGAACCCAAAAAACTGGAACTATGTTGTGGAGGGTGGACCCCTTGTAGTACAGGCTTCCTCTGCTAGATGAGTGTTCTAAGAATCCATCTGCATGGTGTACCACCTGCTATTGTTGTGACAGGTTGCCTTGGACCTCAGTGAATTATTTTTGGAGACTTTCAGTGCATTTACCCATATCATGATGGGTAATTTACACCAACAACCTGTGGCCTTAAAATGATCTGCCTTACCACACTGAGTGTTCAGCAGTTTTTGAGCAAAAAATGGCTTGACCCCTGTGCCCCACCCTCCCTATTCGCCTGATCTCACTCCAAGTGACTTTTTCTGCCCCGGTGAAAAACATACTCAAAGGGAACTATTTTGCCAGTGTGGAAGACGTCAGGCAAAAGCACTAAAGGGTGACAAAATAGACAAATTCAAAAACTGTTCTGATGAACAGTGGAAAAAGTGTCTCAATAGGTATATTGCATCAAATGGAGAGTACTTTGAAAGTGACTGAAGTTTAAACATGTAAGGAGAAATACACAATTTTTTTTGTAAATTTGGTGTTTTTTGGGTCCCCCCACAAGGTAATGGGAGTGTAGCATTACAATATCAAGTATAAGGAATAGCTAAAGGTTGTCTTTGGAGTGATCCTGTGGTGAGGTTTTAATTTTGCGTCTTTTACAATGTTATAAAATATTAAATCTAATTTAAAGTTAAATGTCAGTAATTTTGTAGATATATAAAATTCCGTAATTTAACCTAGAAAAGTCCAACAATGTTGAGCACTAATTTGTAAGAGTGGAAAGGTCAGATTGCGTTTTGTTGGAAAGAAAGAAATGTTTTATCTATCATTTACTTTGTGGTATTATCCAAAATTGAAACAATTGCACACAAACATATTTTCCAGAGGAGAGAAAGCACATCTAATAATGTGACAGAAGCTATTATGTATTTTCTTGATTGAGACTTTTATCCCTCATTTCTAATCAGAAATTAGATATTCTACATACATCCTGCATTGGTTCCTCTAGAAATTTTGCATAATTATTTCACTTAGTCTAAAGTTAATTATAATCTTTACTTTTCCAAACAATGCAAAGACTTAAAATGCTTTAACCTCGATCAGTAGCCTCTTGATTTTTGTGCTGCTGTTGTATAACATTTTAGATTTTTAAACCTCACAACCAATCATTGTTAAACATAATTATTATCGTCTTATACATTCAGTGATTATTTAAATTTACTTCATGTTTACCATTTTTTTTACTTAACATTCGTTCTGAGATCATTTTCATTCTTCCTACAGTAAATCTTTGAGAATGTCCTTTAATCTTTTTGCTTTTTGGTATGTGGGTAGCTCCCTGACTGGGAATCCAACCCAGGCCTCAGCGCTGACAGCACCAAAGCCGAAGCCTTAAGCCACTACACCACCAGGGAACTCCCTGTCGTTTAATCTTAAAATGTCTTCAATTCACCCTCCTCATTCTTTTTTTTCCACCTTCATTCTTTTTTTTTTCCCCCACTCTCCTTATTCTTGAGAAGTAATCACTTAAGTCTCTGTAGGCAAAATTTTTTCCCCTCAGCCTACTTATAAGTGCTTCTCTTACTCTTTGGGGTTTATAGTTTTAACTTAAATTCATCTTGGTGAGAATTCCATTTTATATACTACTCTTTAGGGTTTGTAGAGCCTCCTGAATCTGAGGATTTTTATCTTTCAGTAAAACTGGGAAATCTCAGTCTTTTTAGAAGTTTCTTCTTTCCTATTCTTATTCTCCATTGGCAGCAATTAGATATGTTACCACTTTTTAGTCTATCCTCCAGGTTTTTTAACTAATATTTTCCATCTTTGTCACTGTGTGTATTCTGGGTAATTTCTGTAAACATTCTAACTCACTGATTTTTTTTTTTTTTTTTTTTTTTGCCAGCCATGTCTAATCACCTATGTAATGCCTTTCTGAGTTTCTAGCGATAATTTTTCCGAGATCAGATGAGATCGGGCGTGTTCAGGGTGGTATGGCCGTAGACGCGATAATTTTTATATACTATATTTTGTTTCTGGAAATTCTTTTTGGTTCTTTAAGAATTCATCTGGTTGGGGTATTTTTGTTTTTTTCGTGGGTTTTTTGCTTAATTTTTTCTTATTTTTGTCTTTTCTTTTTCATCATCTGGTTGTTTTTGATCAATCTTTTGGTACTTGGACTTAGTTTTGGTAGTCTCTTACTTTAAGTGTACTTTATATATTGTATCCAGCAATTTTAATACTTGTAGTCTTTTCAAAAATTTATTCTACAAACTCTTGTTCACAGTTACTTGTTTATGGTTTTTTGTTTTTTTTTTTTTTTTAATCTCTTTCTTGGAACATTGTAGCATTTACAGAGGAATACTCATGCATTCCAGAGATATATTAAAGTAACTTCTTGGTTTAGAATTTTCCTGGTAAGATAATGTGAATTCCAGAGCCCAGACCTAGAGGAGGACTGGTTTATGATTAAGAATTGTCAGGGGAGACTTTTTTCCCCATTATCCAGAGCCAGGACTGAAACAGTAAAGTTGTCTTACAGTACTCCCTTAAAGGGAGAAATGGCCTTTTTCCTAATTCACCCTCTGTGCTGTTTTCTTATTTGAGTCCCAGAGTTCTAGGCCATTACTTCCCAATGCCTTTGATGTGTCTGCTAACACAGAAAATTATACTTACAGCAGCACACTGGATAAACTGGGAGGAGATTTGGAGCCCTGGATAAAAGATACTGTAATTGCAGATAACAGACTTGGGGCTCTGGTCATTAGTGTGTGCTCATTTTCCCTGAAAACTAATACTATTTCCCTATTGAAGGATAGAAGGGATCATTCATTATTTACTATTATGTTTTTTAATGTTTATTAAATCATTTTAAAATAAGAATAGTAAAGCCACTACATGTTAACCAAAAATATCTTTATGAAAAATAACTATTCCTACCTCTGAAAAAAGTGAGATGAGAGGCATTGTTTTTACATTTTTATAGTCAATTAATTATGATAGTTGGATTTTCATATATATATATATATTTTTGTTTTGTTTTGTTTTTGTATGTGGGTAGTTCCCTGACTGGGAATCGAACCCTGGCCGCAGCGCTGACAGCGCCAGCGCAGAAGCCCTAAGCCACTACACCACCAGGGAACTCCAATAGTTGGATTTTCAAATCTGCTTCTGTATTCAATCTGTTGCAATGAATTGTTTGGTTTAAAATACATTTTAAAAATCTGTAATTAAAGGGAGTTCCCTGCTGGTGTAGTGGCTAAGGCTTTGGCGCTGTCAATGCTGCGGCCTGGGTTCAATTCCCAGCCAGGGAACTACCCACATGACAAAAAAATATATATATATAAAATTAAATATGGGAGAATCTCCTGGATCCTCAGAAAGGGTCTTAAGGACCCTTACCAGTCTTTGCATCAAACTTTGAGAACCACTGTATAGAAAACTAAAGAAGGTGTAGAAATGTTTTCCCTGATACCAGTTGACACACAATTGACAAGTCATTTGTACACACATGTTACTTTAATTTCAGTGGTGACTATACATTTAGTAATATAAAGCCAGGTCATAATAATGGAATTTGGAAACACTAAAAATGGGCCCAGAGTTGGACATAGGTTAGGGTTGAGGCCAGAAATGGAGAGGTTAGAGTTGAGTTGGAATAAATAGAAAGGAATATGCAAGTTGCCAGTTTGAGAATTCTATTCCATACCTTAATGCTTTTTTTTTTTAAACCAGAGTAATACATGATTTAATTTAAAATGAAGTATTGTAGAATAGCATATAATGAAAACAACTTTTCAGTCTGCCTGCTTCTCAATTTCCACTTCCCAGAGATCCCTGCCTTTTATGCATTCTAGTTTTATTTTTAACTTTGTATCGCTAAATAATATGCTTCCTTTTTATACCTTAATTCATCAGCTTCATAACTTTATATTTCTGTTTCCTACAATCATAGTTAGAATTTAGTACATACCCTATCATGCTTCTCATTTTGCCTTCCAAATTCAGTGATATGGCTATTTCTGTTACTATAAACAATATACTTCATTTCTAGTTCCATCGATGGTAGACAGTATCTCAGTACTGTCTTATTTTAGGAAAAAAAAACTTGAAACTTTTGTGCTTTACTTTCCCCCTTTCTTTACCTCATCCCCAACTTAGCTACAGTTTTACTTGTGATAACATTTACATTATGTTCTGTAATCATAGCTTGCCTTCTGTAATTTAGATTGATTCTAAAACTTTAAAGCAAAAATTTTTATTATGATGATGATAAATAGTATTTACTGTGAACCATGTACTGTCCTATGATTGTAATTTCTAATTTTGTTTCATTTTTACAACCCTGTACCACTTAATAGAAGAATCTTGGAGTTCCCTGATGGTGTAGTGGCTTAAGGCTTCAGCGCTGGCGCTGTCAGTGCTGCGGCCTGGGTTCGATTCCCAGCCAGGGAGCTACCCACATACCAAAAAGCAAAAAAAAAAAAAAAAAAAAAAGAGAAGAATCTTCCTAGGCTCAAGTTAAAATGAGTTTTTCTTTTTACATCCTACTGATTGCTCAGCCTGCAGTAACTTTAACCAGGATCATGCCGTTCTTAAGAAGTTTTATATTTCCTAAAATCTTTTGTTACCTTTTTATTTTTCAAAGATTTTTCCAGTCCCCCTCCCCCCCGTGCCCCACCCCACTCCCAGTCTAATGTCTTGCCCAGTCCTCTTTTCCTGAACATCTTGCTCCAGGAAGCTTCTGCCCTTCCTTTTGATTCTAACCTAAGCTCATTGCCTCTCATCCTGGCCTTTCATTGCTCCTGAATTTGGATCCACTGTTTGCAGAATTCCCATGATTTCTTCCTTAGTTTATTTATTTATTTATTGCTGAGATGCATGTAGCATGAAAATATATCTAGAAAAGATATATAGGAGGTAAACTACTTTAGTTCTTAAAAGTTAAAAAAAAAATCTGTGTTCTACTGTAATAGTTTTAGCTGGGTACAGAATTCTGCATTGCTAATCATTTTCCCTTGAGTTTTGAAGACATTATCTTGTTGTCTTCTGGCCACTAGTGTTACCAATAAGAGTCTAATTTTCATTTAGTTGTGTAGGTGACCTGTTTTTCTTCTCTGGAAAATTGAAAGGATCTTTTTCATTAGTATTGTGAGGTGCTGGGAAATGCTGCATGTTTCTCCATGTGCTGCTTTCATTCTGCTTTGCACTCTCTATAGGGCTTTTGAATTTGAAAATAAGTGTCTCCTTTTAACAGTGGAAAATTTTATTTTTTAATTTCTTTCATCTGCTTTTTTCTTTAGAATTCCTTCTAGTTGAATATTGGACCTCTTAGATTTATCTTCTCTTTTATAATTTTTATATCTTTATCTTTTCTTTATCCTTTATCTTCTAACTAGTGTAAAGTTCTCGTTTTATGGATACATGTTAGAGTTTTTGAAAATTCTTGTCTGTTACTGTGAAATAACATTTCCCACAGGTTCATTCTTGTTTCTTTGTTGTTTATAGTTGGCTTTTTTTAAATGTGTGGTAATTTTGTTTGGCTCTCTAGTTTGGTAAGGCCTCTGGCTGGCTTCACTCTTTGGTAAGTAGGTGGGGAGCTGTTAACCTACAGCTTAAGTCCAAGAATATGAAGTTTTTATTCTTTAATATTAATAATTTTCTTAATACATTTTTTTCCTTTCAAGAGAAATACCTGTCCATTTTATGTCTGAATATTTAGGTATTTCTTAACTTTTTACCCATTTTTATATGTTTCTTTGTCTCTCCTGATTTGTTATTTAGTAGTGGCTTACAATTAAGGCTGATTAGATTTAATTAATTCACAAAGGACATTATTTAAACAGAAGCTTCTGTTCTACTGGATACTTAGTAAATGAAAAATCTAATATTCCACAATGTTATTTTTATGGCACAAGATTTGGGTTGTTACTTGGTCTTGTTTTACTTTAGAAATAATTTAAAGACAGTAAGTCTTACATTTTATGTAGGGATATAATTTAACACCTTTTATTCTAATACCCCAAACTACGTAGAAATCTTGATTTGAACTATTTTCACTTAGACAAATTTTATTCGAATGAATTTGAACTTGCTTTGACCTGAATTTGTAAAGATTAACTTATTTATTTAGACTTAGCCACTGGATATTTAATTTAATTGAATTGGAATAATTTAGACTGGTCATCTACATCACATAAAAGTGAGGTTTTCTAAGGATATTCGAAATTAAAAGAGAATTTCCCAGATGGGTCTACGGTAACAACCCAGGGAACCTTTATTCTGAACAGCAGGCAGTCAGCTGCCCTAGCACTTGGTCCCCTGGGAATTGGGACTGGATCATCATTTTTTGTTACATTTTTGGTGCAGGATATGGTTCCAGTCCACATGATGGGTAGGGGTTTTTCAGAACAGAGTCAGCTTGGGCAACCCTAGGGATGTATATGGTAATTGCTAAATGCACTGACACCTCTTTTATATGATTTCTGGGGAGGGTGACTATAAGATGTTTTTGTTCATGAGACATGTAGGAAAATGAAAACAAGTACATTAATAATTATTCTGATACATAAACCAGAGTAGGCATAAACCACAGCATATGGTCATCCTTTCCTGTGTCGTCTGGACTTTTAAGGATAAGCAGCAGTATAAGTCAAATTGTCTAGTTTGATTGTTAAACACAAGTTTCACAGAAATGGTGTGTTTATATTTTAAATATAATTCTTTTTTTCAGGTCTAGTAATTTTGAAGAAATAAAGTATGTTCCTGGCATTTTTTTCTTAAGGATGTGAAATTATCTATAGAAAATGTCAATCCCAAACCAGTTTCCCATTGTTACAATTTAAATTTTCCTTTTCCTATTTTATAATTAGTGTATATAAAGAAAATGTAAGCTAATTTTAATATCAAAATATGGAAAACTTCATCCAAATAAAAATTTTAGAGTTTCTTTGGACTCTGTTCTAAGTTTTTGTTTTGTTTTGTTTTTGTTTTTGTTTTTCATATTGGGCTGAAATCTGCCACCCTTCCATCCATTGGTTCTAGTTCTGTTCTCTGGAGCAGCATGGAGTAAGTCTCTTATATTAGAAGGCAGCTATCATATCTTCCCCAGTCACCTTTTGTAGACTGAATGTCCCTAGGTCCTCCACTTTTTATATGAAATAATACCCATATTTGTAAGCTTCATATTTATTGTTTTTGAATAATTCCTAATTATCAGTGATTTTCATTATAGTTAAAATATAATGGCCCCAAAATTTAATTCTGTGCTATATTTCTATGTTATGTGCACGCCAGTGAAGAACACACTGTACTAAAACTCATGAATCAGAAACTCTAGTTTACTAGTGCAACGTCAGCTTACGTCAGGTATTTTCTTCTTAGCTATCCTTAACTATTGGCTCATTGAAACTTAAAGTAGCTAAAACCTGTCAGCTAAATAACTGTTAGAGGTCTCCTTTTTTTAATAAGGCATTTCTGTTTTGGTTGGTAATACAAGGGCTTCCTGGAAAGTATCCAGCCATGTAATACGAAAAACAGAGGCATTTATGGTTAATTTATATTTTTTAGTCAGCCCTCATGTAGCTTAAAGCAAGTGTAATTGTGAGTATATTACTCAAGATGCTACAACAGCAAATATATGTTCATATGCTGACATCTTCAGGCCTTGGTTTTAGGTGATATAGGGTCTCAATTCAGAAGTGAAAATAAACATTACTCTTAAGAACTTTAGCAGGAAATTCATTTTATTTATGTTTTTGAAAAATGTTTTTGCCTCTTTGAGATTTAAGTGATTATGATGGCAAAGCATCTGACTTAGGCCTCTGTTTGCAACATGGGCTACATTTTTAAGAGAAAAATGTGTATAATGAAATGCTGCCTACAATCTGGAAGTTTTATCTAAAATAATAGATATTCATTGTCAATTTTGTACCCTAGAGCAGGATTTATGAGCCTTAGCACTATTG
The DNA here is from genome assembly GCA_004026885.1 of Lyroderma lyra. Taxonomy (NCBI): domain Eukaryota; kingdom Metazoa; phylum Chordata; class Mammalia; order Chiroptera; family Megadermatidae; genus Lyroderma; species Lyroderma lyra. The sequence continues at coordinate 247,707 of PVJL010000908.1, forward strand.
ACGTTCTTTGGATAATTCTTTGTTGTGGGTAGCTGTCCTTAGCATTGTAGGATATGTAACGGTATCACTGGCTTCTACCCACAAGATGCTAGTAGCACACATCACCACTATCTTCTCTGCAGTCCAATCATCAAAAATATCTCCAGACATGACCAAATACCCCCTGGAGTGGAGGGGCAAAACCTCCTCAGTTGCGAACCACTGGCTTAGAACATTAGGAAGATTTCTTAAGTCAACTAGATAATAGTTTCTACTTTAAATGTTTTTCATAATTGGAGTTAGAATACAATATTTTTCTTAACATCTCTTTGTAGAGGTTTGTTTGAACTGTAGAGCATAATGAAGACCTTTATGTACATCAAATGTTTTTTTAAATGCGGACTTTGATCAACTTTTATTCCTAATGCTGCTTCCCAGGTTGTCATCCTTGCTTTGTAATATAATCTATGATTTGAAACATATGTGTGACTATCATGTATTGATATTAAGGAATAAAGATTATATAATAAATATGGTATCAATTAGGAGGTTTCTTATTAAGTTCAAATAAATACTTGGTCGTAGTTCATGATTAAATTACTTGAGATGCACTTTTTAGGTTGATTAAATTCCTAGATTTTAAAATTAAATTGTATTATGTTTATTCTTCTATTCCACATTATAGCCAACAACCAGCTTCGGGTGTAGCCTACTCACATCCAACTACAGTTGCTAGCTACACTGTCCATCAGGCTCCAGTAGCTGCTCACACAGTTACTGCTGCCTATGCACCAGCAGCTGCCACAGTTGCAGTTGCCAGACCTGCTCCAGTAGCTGTTGCAGCTGCTGCAACAGCTGCCGCTTATGGAGGCTACCCCACTGCACACACAGCAACGGATTATGGTTATACCCAGAGGCAGCAAGAAGCACCACCACCACCACCCCCAGCTACTACACAAAACTACCAGGTAAGAAGACCATTAATTTTACTAGCCTTAACATGCAGGTTTCAGGGTCCTCAATGTATGATATAAGCTAGTGCTTCTCAAACTTGGATCTTCCAAAATGTATCTGGAATGTGTATTCCTAAGTAATTAGGGGCATAGTCCTAGCATTAAGTTTCCTTGCTGTTTTATATTAATAATTTCCTCTAGTCCATTTCACTCCATTTTATATCTGTTTGCTTTAGTTTAAAAAAATTTAACATTAATTACCGGTTAAATATTTTAATTTTATCCCACTTTATTTTTGATTGTTAGGCATATTGGGATGACATTGGTTAACAAGAATTACATAGGTTCCAGGTGTACAATTCTACAGTGCATTGTCTATATGTTACATTATATATTCACCACTCAGTGTCAGTTCTCTTTCCATCACCATATAATTGTTTCCCCCTCCCTCCTCTCCCACCCTTCCCCCTTCTCCAGCCCTCTCCCCCCTTGCCCCCAGGTAACCATTAAACTATTGACTGTGTCCATGAGGTTTTTTTTGTTTGTTGTTTCTTAAGTGCTTTCAGTTTAATATATTCCACACATGAGTGAAGTCATATAATAGTTCTTGGTTTTTTTCTGTCTGGCTTATTTCACTTAGCATTATGTTCTCAAGGTCCATTCATTTTGTTGCAAATGGCAATATTTCATCTTGTCTTATAGCTGAGCAATATTCCATTGTGTATATGTACCACAGCTTCTTTATCCAGTCATCTATTGAAGGGCACTTTGGTTGCTCCTGCTTCTTGGCCACAGTGGACAGCACTGCAATGAATATTATGTACATAAGTCTCTGTGAACTAAGGTTTTTACATTTTGGGGGTAGATCCCCAGACGGGGATTGCTGGGTCATATGGTAACTCTATCCCCAGTTTTCTGAGGAACCTCCACACTGTCTTCCATAGCGGTTGTACCAGTTTGCACTCCCATCAGCAGTGTGTAAGAGATCCTTTTTCTCCACATCCTCTCCAGCACTTGTTATTCCTTGTCTTGTTGATAATACAGTTGGGAGGTGGTGTATCATTGTGGTTTTGATTTGCATTTCCCTGATAGCTAATGAGGATGAGCATTTTTTCATATGTGTGTTGGCCATTTGTATGTCTTTGTGGGAGAAGTGTTGGTTCAGGTCCTCAGCCCACTTTTTAGTTGGGTTGTTTGTTTTTTTGTTGTTGAGTCGTATTCTTTATATATTTTATTTTATTTATTTATTTTTGTATGTGGGTAGTTCCCTGGCTGGGAATCGAACCCAGGCTGCAGTGTTGACAGCGCAGCACCGAAGCCTTAAGCCACTACACCACCAGGGAACTCCTCTTTATATATTTTAGATATTACACCCTTATCAGATGCATTGTTTGCAAATATTTTCTCCCATTCAGTTGGCTGTCTCCTTGTTTTGTTGATGGTTTCTTTGGCTGTGCAGAAGCTTTTTAGTTTGATATAGTTCCATTCATTTATTTTTGCTTTTTATTTCCTTGCCTTTGAGGTCAGGTTCATGAAGTCTTTCTTGAGCATGTGGTCTATAAGTTTACCTATATGCAGTTTATTATTTTGCGTCTTATATGGAGGTCTTTAATCCATTTTTAGTGAATTTTAGTATGGTAACAGTTCACAGCTCAGATTCATTCTTTTTTTTTTTTTTTTTTTTTTTTTTTTTTTTTTTTTTTTGGTTGGTTCCCTGAGTGGGGAACGAACCCAGGCCACAGTGGCGAGAGTACAGAAGCCCAGCCACTACACCACCAGGGAACTCCCCCTCAGATTCATTGTTTTGTCTGTTTTTCCAGCTTTCCCAGCATCATCTACTGAAGAGGCTTCTCCCCCCTCCCCCCCATTGCATATTTTTCGCACTTTTATCAAAAGTTTTTGACCATTTATTTGTGGATTTGTTTCTGGGTTTTCAGTTCTGGTCCATTGGTCTGTGTGTCTGTTTTTATGCCAATACCAAGCTGTTTTGATTATTGGTGCTGTGTAGTATAAATTAAAATCGGGGCATGTGATACCCCAGCCTTATTCTTTTTATGTAGTAGTATTCTTTGACAATTCGAAGTCTTTTGTGGTCCCATACATATCAGATAATTTTTTTTATCTATTTATTGCAAATATGTTTGTGGAATTTTGTTGGGAATTACATTAAATCTGTATATTGCTTTTACTTCATGTTTTTGAAAGAACTTAAGATACTGGGGAAATACCCTTTGTTTGTACTGTGGCATTATTTGTCCACTTGAACACAGCTTTGTCTCCGGTTCTGAGAACTATGAGCTTAAGCTCTATAGGACACACAAATTATAGTGTCTTGAAACTTACCAAGGCTGAAAATTCTGTTGCCTGTATATTCTTCCCCTCAAGGTGTTCTTTCTTAACATATAACAGAAATTGATCTTGCTCTTAATCATCTAGTTGTTTTTTGTTCAACTGTATAAAGATCTAATTATCTTTATAGTATTGTATTTATTATACTAAATTACTACTTATTTAATTTAATTTGGTTCTAATTCCTGTATCTGTTTTTTGTGTGTGTTGTTTGTTTTGTTTTGTTTTTTGTTAGACTTATTCGGGTGACATTGGTTAGCAAGAATTACATAGGTTCCAGGTGTACAATTCTACAGTGCATCATCAACTTGTTGCATTATTGGTGTTTTGTTAGTTTGCTTTTAGGCTCTGTTTTTTAAACTTTGACCTTTCTGGACTTTGCTTAGTTTTACTATATTTCTAAACTATAGGAATTTATTTTGTTAAGTAAGAAATTGACATATGAATCAACAAAATTAGTATTTGCTGTTAATATTGTGCAAGTTACTAAACTAGGAATTCTTTTTGACACATGTGATTGTTTTCATTATGTCCAGAAATATAATAAGTCAATTCCATTGGTTTTAACAGGGTATATGAAGCCCATCATTTTTTGCGCCCTACCCACTTCTTCAGCCTTTCCACCTGCCTATTTCTGCATCTCTCCTCACTTTATGCAGTGCCAAAATTCACCCAACTCACCTTGATCTTCACTGCCATGGAGATTTATATATATACTATATAGTGTTCTTTTCCCTGGAGCTTGTGTCCCCTTTCCTCCATCTAGAGGCTCCTATTCCTCATTATGTTAAAGGTAGTAGTAAATTAGGAAGAATGAAAAGAAAGCTGGATCAGTCACAAAGCTTAGAACACACAGTTGTTCTTTACTGTGGGATTCAGCCTTAAGGACAAAATGCACATGAATTTTTAATAAATTTTTTAAAACATTCTTTTGAAATGTTTGGTGGGGAGTTCCCTGATGGTGTAGTGGCTTAAGGCTTCGGCGCTGGTGCTGCCAGCGCTGCAGCCTGGGTTCAATTCCCGGTCAGGGAGCTACCCACATACCAAAAAGCAAAAAAAAAAAGAAATGTTTTTGTGATTTTTCTGATTGTAAAAGTTAAATATTCTGCCAGTAATGGGTTTGACCTTATTTAATGAAGTCCAAAATGAATCTCCTTTGTATTGATTTTTGACTCTTATGCCTGGGTCTAAATATATGAAGGCTGTCCAGAAAAAAATCCAGCCATAAATGCCTCTATTTTTTATATTACATAGCTGGATACTTTCCAGACAGCCCTTGTATATTTCATTTTTTTGTTTTCTTTTTATATAATAAAGGTGGGGGGGGGTTGTTGCCTCTTCACTCGTAACAAGTTTTTCTTTCATTCCCTTTCCATAGGACTCATACTCATACGTAAGATCCACAGCTCCTGCTGTAGCTTATGATAGTAAGCAGTACTACCAACAGCCAACAGCAACTGCTGCTGCTGTAGCTGCTGCTGCTCAGCCTCAGCCTTCTGTTGCTGAAACTTACTATCAGACAGGTGGGTTTTATTAATATACACTGATACACTGTAAACTATTGAGTATATTACTCAGCGTGTTTTTAAATGAAGAGCGGCTTTTAAATTCATCTAAACTTAGTTGTGTTTGTTACATTACCTTGAGAGGCAGATTCTAGCCATGTCCTTCTCTTCCTCTGTTGAATCCCAGAGAGAAGGCCATGGAAGCAATTCATAATCATGCCCTTCTCTCCTTTTCAGAAATGTATTTTATTTCTGGTCTTCAACTTACAGTTCTCTTCCTGCTGAAATAAGCTATACAAAAGAAGTGGTGATAATTTTTGACCACCTTAGTATCTTTTCTAGAAATGCCCAGAACATACTGCTGACTGCCTTTGTAGCCATTGGAGACCCTTTGTGGGCCCTTATTTTTAAATTACCTTCCCCTAATTTGTAATGACAGTGGGTTCTGTAACCAACCACTTAATATTACAGTTGGTTCAAATGCAGGAAGTGTTTTGTTTGCAAAGAAATCGTGCATATTTGTATTGTTTAAAAAATGGATTTTTTCTTAGAGATTTAATTGAGGACCTTTAAAACAAAGCTTTCAGGGTTATGAAAAGTAGGCAACTCCTTTATTTTAATTTTTGAAGAACCTTTGAGAGTGCATAGAGAGCCCTGGGTTAGGAAAGAGGAGAATTGACTTCTAGTACTAACTTTACCACCAATGTGGCTAAGTGGTTTTTTACCTCTTTTTATCTCTGTTCTCTTATTTGTAAATGAGGTAGTTGACCCAGATCACTCTAGGGTACTTGCAGTTCTAAGATTTCATGAGCTTCTTAAAAGTGGTTTAAAAATATTTTGAATTATAATGACTCTGACTTCTTAGTCTCATCTCTAATGATTTGTAAGAGTAGCAATCTCTAGTGAACTTCCTGGTTAATTATCAAGGTTTGATTGTGCTTAAAAGTACTGCATTACCTAAGAGTCAGCTTGATTTAGTCTAGTTCTGACATTGACTATGTGACTTTTATAAGTCTTTTAGCTCTTGGACATTAGTTTTTTTTTTTAAATGTCCTCAACTGTGTATTGTGTGGGTCAAATTTCAGAAAGTTTTATAAACTCTTAAGTGTTATTAAGTCGACTTCACTTAATTGAATGTAAAATGAGTTCAGCCCCCTGATATGTGAGCCTTTTTTAGGAATTACATTTGGATGTTTTAATGATCATTAATAAGTGATTGTTAATTCAGTGATCGATAGTATGGCTCATAAGATTCTTACAGTATACATTTGTTTTGAATGTGAATATGGTTAGAGGGAGCAGAAAAATACAATGGTAACCTGTTAAGAACATCTGTAATTTAGATACTGACATTTGAAGAATTAGGTTAGTAGCACCTTTTGAGTTGAAATTATATTGAAGTTCACTGTGGATAAATCAATAAAATGCTGATTTGTATATGACTAAGTTTCATATAATGAAACATTGAAATTTTTACTGTGAATTAAAATAGTATATATTTGAGGCTCTCTCTCAAAGCATAACTCTAAAGTAAACTGACTGGCCTAAATATACACACACACAACCCTTTTATGAAAACTTTCTGTATTAATACCTGTTTTAAGTAGTACTGGTATTTCAGTAAGTTGTAAATTTTTACAAAATACCATTTTGGAAATAAGTGGAAAGCATCTGGGATGGGATAATTAATTTATATAAATGTTATATTTTGTTCAGTTGGTAGTAAGAATTTTACCCCTTTTGCGAAGAAGAAACTGCTAACATCAGATTCACAGTTAATGTTTACACCTATTTTTTTTAATTTTTCAGGATATCGATACAGTAACTACAGGCATGCCTTAGAGATACTGCGGGTTTGGTTCCAGACCACCGCAATAAAGTAAGTACTGTGAATGGGTCACCCTTCTAATTTTCTGATGTCTCTTTCCCAATTTAGCTCCCAAAGCAGGTTATAGCCAAGGTGCAACTCAGTATACACAAGCCCAGCAAACTCGACAAGTGACAGCCATAAAACCAGCCACACCGAGTCCAGCTACCACTACTTTCTCCATTTATCCTGTATCTTCCACCGTACAGCCAGTAGCAGCTGCAGCTACTGTGGTGCCATCCTATACCCAGAGTGCTACTTACAGTACCACGGCAGTTACTTATTCTGGTAAGACTGCTAAACAGTATTTAAATTAATAAAAATATTAGACAATTGCTAGAAACGATATTGATTTTACTCCCAGTAGCAAGAATTGAATTAATTGATAGACCTTAATATAAATATAACTGCATAATGTGACAAATGGATCATGAGTTGTGTGTGAAGGGGGTTGTTTGTTTGTTTTTGTTTTTTAAGCCAGAAGATTTTAGCAGTATATGACATGCTCTTTTGGGCATTTGAAAGCTAGTCATCAGTCTTGGTCCTAGCATTGTAATTAGAGAAAATAACTATTCTACTAGTATTCTGTTTTCTTTCTGATGTTTCCAAATGAATTTCAAAATTCAGGGTTAAAAAGGGAATACCACTGATAAAGTGTTCATTTCAGCCCTTGAGGAGCTATTTCTTCGTATTTATTATAAGAAATAAGTAATCTTAAAAGTATTCAGTAGCATTGTAAACATCCATAAGATAATGGTTATGTAACATCTCTTGAAAGGACATAGTAATTTTACTTTCCTTAAATAATCTTTGTGGTTTTGGTTTTTGTTTTTGTTTTTTTCTATTTTTTATTTATTTATTTATTTTGCTTTTTGGTATGTGGGTGGTTCCCTGGCTGGGAATCGAACCCAGGCCGCAGTGCTGACAGCGCCAATGCCAAAGCCTTAAGCCATTACACCATCAGGGAACTCCCTAATCATATATTTTTCCTGGAGGAATATAATCACTAAAACCTTTGTACTATGTCCAGTGCTCTTGCTAATTTTCATCTGAGGTAACTGACGTATTTCAGTGATTAAAATCAGACGTTACCTTTTTATAGACACTTGGTCTTGTACTACTGTATAGTTTGTTGTGCATTTTATTTATTCCTTAATACCTTATCTTGTTCCAGGAAGGATTTAAGATGACATGAGCAATTTCAGTCCTGCCTCTTGATACTTGTAGCTTGAGTGTTAGAAGCCTAGATACTGAATTAAAAAATGTTTTTGGGAGTTCCCTGGTAGTGTAGTGGCTCGGCTTCAGCACTGTCAATGCTGCGGCCTGGGTTTGGTTCCCAGCCAGGGAACTACTCACATTGGGGGGAAAATTTTTTTTTTAATTTCTCCAGATTTTTTTTTTTTTTTATCTTTGGCCCTATGCCAAATGCTGTGCTGGGTGCTAGGGATGCGATGGTGAATTGGGCAGGCATGGAGTATTTGGGAACAAGAGTTCATTTGGCTGGAATAGTGGATGTATGGGATAAATACCAGGAGATGAGGCTGGAAGTGTCAGCCTGGAAAAATCCTTTCGGTCTCTGCTATGTTGTCTGTCTTCATCTTGTGGGCAGAAAGGGTGACAAGAGACCTTAACCCTACCAGACCTGAGGCCCTGAACCTAACTATCCCCTATACCTGGGCTCCTGAGCATTAAAGAGAAAAAAACCAACATGATACAGAAAAATGTTAGTTACATGCAAACAAGTGGTTAGAATAAGATGGAACTTGCAGTCATGTTTTTCACGTAGGCAAAGTACTGAGAATTAGGTACAGCGGTATAGCGGCAGATTCGGAAATGACCAAAAAATCGGTACAGCGATCTGGTAGGGTTAAGAAAGGGAGCAAGGGGAACAGATTTGTAAGTAAACTGACAGCCACATGGAAATGAATTGGAGTGAGGAGATGATGTTATTATATTCCCAGATCTGTCATACAGGATTGCCTAGACACAACATTTCTGCTTCTCTTGATCTCGTTAACCAGCTGTAACTGTAATAGAATTATTTCAGTGAAATCTGAGGGGGCACTTTTTTTTAGTATCTGCATTAGCATCAAAATAAGAATACGATAGTATCCTTTCCTTTATATACTGCTTTATTATGTGAGTAACATCATAATTTTAAAACTAAAAACTGGATAAAAATATTAAATCACTGGACATCTACCCCTAGACACTAACTGCCATTAACATTTTAGTGCATGTCTTTCTATACTTTTATTCCATGAGGATATCATGGTTTCTTTATAAAAGTGAATTTGTCTTATACATACTATTATATATTGTGAACGTCTTTTCGTGTAACTAAATTTAAAGACATATCATTCCTTTGATTAATGTTTTTCTCCGACTTTTTATTTTAGAACATCTTAATTCTGTAGAAAAGTTGAAAAAATAGTGCAAATGCCATATACCTTTACCTAGATTCACCAGTTATTAATTATTTTGTGACATTTGCTTCATCTCTTCTCTTAAAACATTTTCTAATGCCTCAGCAATATATAAAAGTTGCAGATGACAGGGTGCTTTGCCCAGAATTTTCCAGCATGTATTTCCTAAGATTAAGAGCATTCTTTTACATAGCCGCAACACAAATACCATAAAAAGGAATTGAAAATAGATATTACAATAGATAAATTTCTCAGGTTTTTTAAATGGCTTTTATGGCTGGGCTTTCTGTATGTTTTTTGTTTGTGCTTTGTTTTAAATTCAGGATCCAGTCAAGAATCATGGATTATGTTTATTATTATATCATGGATTGTGTTTATTATTATGTCAATTTCTTTTAATGTAGAACAATCCCCTATTTTTATCTTCTTTCATGACCTTGACATTTTTAAAAGTTCAAGCCATTTGTAGAATATTTCATAATTTGGATTTATCTGGTTTCTTTACATTTAGATTCTCCAGCTTATTAATCAAACTACCCAAGGAAACTTTCCAAGGAGCACATAATACCAATTTATTGATAATACCAAGTATAATCACTGGTTAAAATGGTGACTACCAGATCTCTTCCTTGTAAAGATAACCTTTCTTCCTTTATAATTAACCAAGCATTTGTGGGCCTGTTAAAGTCTGTCTACTGAATTAAGTTCTACAGTGGTGGTTGCAGAATCCTTTTATGTTTGACTCTTAGGCATTCTTCTCTAAAGAAGAGTCCCCTCCCCACTCTTTATTAGATTTACTATGGACTTGTTCTTTTTTAGTCAGTGAAGTATAGTTCATTGCCCACCCTCTCCCTTTTTTTATTTTCTTTTTGAGGCACACATTGTCCCAAATTTTACCAGTGGCATCCTTTTCAAACCAGCTCATGAGTCTTTGGTCTTGGCATCATTAGTCTTTGAGCACTATTTTCTTTTCTGGCACAGTAAGTTGTTACAGGTACACTTGGAGATTTTCCTGCCCTAGACTCACAATTAACCATTTTATGAAGGAGCCATGGTTTCTTATATGGCAGTGGTATTTAGAAACCAAGATCTGTGCTTAGAAATACATTGTTTTAAAGGGCTGCACACTGTTTTATTATATTGATGTAATCTATTTTAAAGTGTATTTTGAGACATTTGGTTTCATATTAGGGAAAAATTAGAAACAACACTGGGTAAAATAATCTTTTATATAAAGATTTGTGTGTTTGCCAGTTGTTTCCCTAGGATAAATTTGTGTATTTGGAATTGTTGCGTCAAAGGCATATGCACTTTTTCAAGAATATGTGTGAATTGCCATCCTGAGAAAACATTTTTAGGGTATTTGTGTTCTATATCTACAATTTAATATCAGCTACAACTTAGGTCACCTATTCTTTGTATTTCATTAAAATGAGTCTATCTTATTGGTACATACTAAATGGTGACTTTTAGCATGATGGATTTACTACTGAAGTGGTATGTTTTTGTTTCTGGTAATGCAAATTTAAAATTATATTTTGACTCTTAATTATGTGCCTTACTAATGATAAATAATTTTAATAAAAGTACTTTTTAAGTGAAACTGCTTTAGTATTAAAAGATTGAGCTTTTATTTAGAGACACAGCCTTATATTTGTTTTTCCACAGTGCTTTTATAAGAAATGTACATTTGTCTACTAATAGTCTTAGGATATTTTAAACATGTTCTTTAACAGAGTTCCAGAATCTTGAACCCACATTTCAGTGCATGCTTTGACATTTTAAAAACTAAGTAGTAAGCTATAATTAAGCTTGCTAGTTTTAGACTACACGTGTGCAAATGAGGGAGATTATTTTGTAAATATTAAGCTTAACCTGGTGGTTTCTGAAAGTTTTAAATAACTCAGTTTTTAAAGGACCTTTTAGCCTCAGTTTTCTCATCTGTAAAGTAAGGCTAACAATACCTGCTTAGAAATCTGTTGTGAGACTTCACTGTGTCTGAAACATTGCTTTCCATATTGTCGATTCTCAACAACAACAAAACTAAAATTCCTGGTCATCCAGCATTGTTGGGTGCTGTTGGCCTTATTTTACTTTATTTTCTTGGCATTATTTTTAATTAGACAATTTTATGGTGGTGTTTTAAGAGCAAAATTTTAACTGTACACGTTTCTGGCTATAAATTTGAAAGTATCTGGCTGTGAGCTTAATTAGGTTCTTCTATCAACATTCTTCAGTAATAGAGGACATTGGTAGGACTGACCAGTGAAAAGTTTATTGATCTATCTCATTTTTCTTTTAACCAATTATATCAGTTTTCTGATTGTCTTTTATCTGATCAAATGCTGCTTATTGGTATGTTTACTTCTTTCTACTTTTATTTTTAGATGTTTTCCTATCAACTTTCTATCTTTGTATATTCATAAGAACTTGCATGATTTAATAACCTACCATAAAAGTCTAGAAAGGCTTTTCAATAGAAGTTACCCAACTACTTTATCTCCTGGAAATGTCCAGTTTCAGATCCCTGTAATTGTGATTTCCCGCGCCCCTTAACTCTCATCTTCCAATTAATGTTTTCTTCCTTCTTTGCGCAGATATGAAGTCAGACAGTTAATTTTGTGAACTCATTCTGGAAAAAGTGCTGCATACCTCATTGCTGAATATCACTACAGTCACCTTTGAAGTACTCCCCTTGGGAAGCTGTGCACCGACGCCAGCACTTAGTCTACCCTTCAAAACAGTTTTGGAACTCTTTCTTTTCTTTTTTTTTTTTTTGTGGGTAGCTCCCTGGCTGGGAATCGAACCCAGGCTGCAGCATTGATAGCGCTGAAGCCTAGCCACTACACCACCAGGGAACTCCTGGAACTCTTTTTCTGGAATGGCCATCAGAGCTATTGTTATACTCAAAATCTGACAATTAAGTTGATGAACTTCCTGTGGGGGCAAATTTGCAAACTCAGATGTCAGATTTTGAGTACGATGACAGCTTTGATGGCCATTCCAGAAAAAGAATTCCAAACTGTTTTGAAGGGTAGACTAAGCACTGGCGTTGGTGCACAGCTTCCCAAGGGGAGTACTTCAAAGGTGACCATAGTGATATTCAGCAATGAGGTATGCGGCACTTTTTCCAGAATGAGTTTGCGATACTGTCTGACTTCGTATACTACATGAACATATTACGTCAGTAACTAGCTTAATGTGCTTGTTCATTAGAGAACAAGCAGCGGAAATGGATATAACCTGTACATTTAGGGAGTTCCCTGGTGGAGTAGTGGCTAGACTTCGGCACTATCAATGCTGCAGCCTGGGTTTGATTCTCAGCCAGGGAACTACTCACATTAAAAATTAAAAAAAAAAAAAAAAAAAAAATTTAAAAAAAAGAATCTGTACATTTAGTTGGAAAATACAGTGCTTTTTCATCTTAATTTCATCTATTGCCTTATATATTCTCTTGAACCCCAACTCCATATCACAGACTTCTGTAATATTAAGCTTTATTCACCTTGCCTCTCCAAACCAGCTTCTATGAGCTCCTTGCTTTTATCAGATGCTCAAACATCAGTCAGTCACTGGAATTTAAAATGTTTGTGTCATCTTTGAATGTTTTCCTCCTCTTTATATCTTTTTTTCTCTTAGTTACCAAGTGTGTGAAATCTTACTTTCATGAGTTTCTTTTTTCCTATCTAGTGTCCTAATTCAGACCCTTCCTCAAATCCAACACTTCTCAAATTGTATTCAGAGGAATTCTGTTTGGAGAAATATTAACAGGTTCTGTAGCCACATTAATTTACCAAATACATACTCTGTCACATTCCTCCAACTAAACTATAAGCTTCTTCAACAAAAGGACCAAATCATTTTCTTTTAAATACCTCCATAACACCCGGCATGTGTTGAACAAATACTTGTTGACTGACTGACATAAAAAGAAGGTATTTTCTAGGTTTTGTGAGATACACATTATTTGTAAATATGCACATGTAAACCTACCTTTATGAGCAGAATTTATTGAATTTAAATTCATAACATTTAACTTGGCTTTTTATGGTTATGTAACATAATCTTTGTTTGATTTTATTTGTAAGGTACATCTTATTCAGGTTATGAAGCAGCAGTGTATTCAGCTGCATCCTCCTACTACCAACAGCAGCAGCAGCAACAGAAGCAGGCAGCAGCAGCAGCAGCAGCTGCTGCTGCCACAGCTGCCTGGACAGGGACCACCTTCACTAAAAAAGCACCATTCCAAAATAAACAACTGAAACCAAAACAGCCTCCCAAACCACCCCAGATTCACTATTGTGATGTTTGTAAGATCAGCTGTGCTGGACCACAGGTACTTAACATTGTATGTTTACCATGAGTCTTCAGTGGTTATTTTTGATAAGTATGGTTGATATTCTATCTCTTGTGCCTACTTTTCTTTCCTGTTCTCATGCATGCATATTTTGCTAAATGACTAGTTTTGAAAGTATTTATATTGAGACATAAGAACTTTGAAACTGAAAAATGATTATGACTATAAATGAAAAATGAGCGAATTGAACATTTTTTAGGAAGGATACTTTGCTTCTTAAATAAAACTTTAATTTAGCTTAAAAATTTTATATTCAAATTATTTGGGATTTGGAGGAAGGATTGGATTTTTCTTTTTAAATACCCACAACTTGCTTTGTAAAACCTTTCTACAAAATTCTTCAATTTGTGACAATGGTTAATTAATTTCTTTAGCTCTTTTTCAAGGTCCATTTTGAGTATGTGAATAGAATTTTATAGGCAAAAAAGGAGACCATAGAGATAATTTATACACTTGCATTAAAGATTAGAAGGCTTTTTCAAGTGTATTATTTTTTACAGCATATTAATAGAAGAAAATGGTCTTTCTGGAATTTTTCAAATCCTTAAAATAAGTTATTTTAATCTGCAGTTTTCAGGATAGCATTTCTGATGAGATTGACTTTTGTATATGCTTTATGGAATGTTTCTATATAGTCTCCATGAGAGAATAGGAATTTGGGGAACAAGAAAGGTGTAGTAAAGTGTCTTTTTCAAAAATATCAGCTAATGAAGCACATAGAACATTTATCTCCCTCCCCCATTGCTACTCTTTAAAATATGTGATTTGAGCATGAATCTGTTTATAAAATCTGATGAGTTTACTTCCTTCCCAACTTTTTGTTAAAACTTGAAGAACATCTAGTTTTTATATAAAAATTTGATGAGCGGTTTGGCAGATAAAAGGCATATATTATTTGACAAAACCAGATTTTGATTCCTTAGTGATTTCTTCCAGTTATATCTATCTCACACCTCTGCCCCATCTGTGTACATTCTTTTTAATTTACTAAATTAGTTCTGTCTACTTTTTAATATTGAATTTTGGGGGTGTTTTTAGTTAACCAGCATTCCCTGAATTACATCAAGTTAGGGAATATTTTAATATATGTGGCTAGTTACATAAATCCCTTTTTCCCTATTTTGAGTGTGCTAGAAAATGGTTTCATTGGATTACATGGTTGGAAGAGAAGGAGCAGGTGGGGGGAATATTTACAATGACTGGGATTCAACATGAAAGGGGAAAATGATGTTGGTCTTAGTATTTGAGGAGTATATCCTACTCTGTGATAGCTATTTAGAGGGGATGACGCTATGAGCGGCAACTGTAAAACTAAGACTTATTGAATATGTGGTATCCATATAGAAGGATAGAACATTGCTAGGGTGGTACGTTAACAGCAGCATTTAAAATGAGTGTTTATAAGGCTGGCATTGATTTGAGAGTGTCCAGACGATGGTACAAGAACAGGCCAAGGGTAATTCTACAAGTCAGGCAGTACCTTAAGTGTTAATGAACCTTAGAAGAAAATACTGAGATTGTGAAAGTCTAGGTGTGGACATAAAGAGGGAGAGTATTTTGGTTCAGATTTAAGGAGCCATGGTTCCTATCCTGACTCTGCCACTATTTCCTTGGGCAAGTCAGAGACCTTAACTTTGGACTTTTGTTTCTTCACTTCTATAATAGGGACTTGTCCTAAATAATCATGGCTTAAACTGCTTTATGGAGCCACTGCAGGCTGCCATAGAAAAGTACCATACAGTCCATATTAACTTTCTCTCATTTTAATAAATCTGCCTTCAATTTTCTGCATTCAAGACAACTTTTATTTTATTTTATTTTATGTTATTTTATTTTATTTTTTTTGCTTTTTGGTATGTGGGTAGCTCCCTGACTGGGAATCGAATCCAGGCCGCAGTGCTGACAGCGCCAGCGTCGAAGCCTTAAGCCACTACACCATCAGGGAACTCCAAGACAACTTTTAATATATGATTTCCCTGTTTTATTGGCTAGTATTACAATAATGATATTTTTCCTTGCAATTATATATAATTTGGTTGTTATATTTTAAATAGGCATTTGTTAGGGTGGCAAGAATGCTATGTGAAAGTGCACTCTGAATTAGAAAAATTTTATAAATAAACATACCTATTTTTTGAGGAGTCTTGTTACTTACTGTACAGTTAGTTTTATTCCATCTTGTGATAATAGTTAGATTTTTTCCTCATCTAATTCCTATAATTAAGTAATTTTTTAGTGGATTGATCATTGTCTGTTCTCTACCCAACGTTATATATAAGCAGTAAAAATGCAAATTCTTGAAATTAAAAGAGGTTACCTTATAATAATACTATGACTGTGTTAAAGTTCTTTGTAAATCAGTGTTAGATGAATGTTAATATATTCTTGGTAAATAAGGTAAAGAGAACCACAGATACATCATATATGTCGGCAATCCACATGCTTTTTGTTCATTTGCTTTTAAAATTGTTTAGTGCACATTTGAAATGAGTTAGAGATTTGATAATCAACTTCAAATATGTAGATAGAAAATTAGTAAAACAGAATTTATCCTTTTTGTTTGAAACAGACTTACAAAGAACATTTAGAAGGACAGAAACATAAAAAAAAAGAAGCTGCATTGAAAGCCTCACAAAATACCAGCAGCAGCAACAATTCTACTCGTGGGACTCAAAATCAGCTGCGTTGTGAGCTCTGTGATGTGTCTTGTACAGGAGCAGATGCATATGCTGCCCACATTCGTGGTGCTAAGCATCAGAAAGTAGGTGTTTTTTTCCCACGCACCCTTATGTCTTACTCTATTTTACTTTTTAAATTGGGGGGAGGGGGTGTTAGGTAAAATTGGCTCCAAAACTTGAAAACTTGGAGTATATTATAAGCCTCTTTTATATGTTAATATACATAAAAGTGACATCAAATAGTCATGCCTAAAGAGGGAAAGACTAGAGACCCATCTTTAAATTGAACTAGATTGTTTCTTCATTCTACCAACTGGAAATTTGTTGTATGATTTTTTTCTCTTGTTGTGCTTAAGTCTAGGTTTCTATACTTGTGACCAAGTCATTTCATCTTTCTTTGCCTTACTTTCCTCACCTGGTAGTAAATGGAGTATATATCCGTATCAGCTTCACAGAGATTATTTTTAAAGTAATAAATTTTGCGTATGACAGTATATAACAGAAAAAATACAACAAAGGAAAATATAGTTCAGATTTTAATTTTATAATGTTTCTTAGACAAACTTAAAAATCTACACTGAGTTTCCTGACAAATGTGCTTTTATTTTGTAGGTGGTTAAATTACACACAAAACTTGGTAAACCCATTCCTTCAACAGAACCAAATGTTGTTAGCCAAGCTCCTTCTTCAACAGCTGTGTCTGCTTCAAAACCGACTGCCTCTCCTTCAAGCATTGCAGGAAGCAATTGTACTGTGAATACTTCATCAATTGCAACTTCTTCAGTAAAAGGTCTTACAACTACAGGAAACTCGTCTCTTAATAGCACATCCAACACTAAAGTATCAGCAGTGCCTACAAATATGGCTGCCAAGAAGACATCTACACCCAAAATAAACTTTGTTGGCAAGTACTGAAGCTTCTCTGTACTTTCTCTTTTGAAGTGATATTTCTCTTCCAATCCAGGACTAACCCTTTGGTTTATGCTCTTATACCCAACTCCTCCTTTCTTCTCTGGGACCTTGTTGATTGTTAAATCAGATTTTTTTTTTTTTTCCCCTTGAATTTTTAGTCCTTAAATGTTTTCCTCCCTCTTCTCTTTAGCCATGCAGGTATACCTTTGTCTTTTGTAGTCTTAAATTAAAAAAGATGTCTCATTCTATTACCCTCTCAAGCTGCTAACCTAATTCTTACCTTCTCTACTTCTCTACTTCCTATGCAGTTAGTTTATTAAAGTAGTTCCACTCTACCCATTTCTGAAACTGCTTTTAGGAGACACCAGAGACCTGATTGCCAAATCCAGTGACCAGTTTTCAGTTTCATTCTGTTGACCTCTCTAACATTTGACACAGTTGACTCCTATACTTTAAAACTTAAGATACATCTCTCTCTCTTGTCTGTCCACCCACCCCTTTCTCAGGATCAATGGTTCTCCTGCCTTCGTGTTCATTAAATGGTAGCATTCCTAAGATTCTATTCTCATCTTTACTTAGCTGGTATTCATGACTGGTCTCTTATTCTAGTGTGTGCAGTGACTTTAAAATCTTGTGTGCAAATTCAAAATCCTCATCTGAGTTCAAGAGCCATATTTTATGTATTCTCTGGTAATTATCTCTACAGCTTTTATAGATGCCTACCAGGATCTCATTCTGACCCATTTCATAATAATACCATCAAATCTCAATTGCTACTTTTTCACTTGGAGACTTCAGTGACGTTACTTCTTCCTATTTATTGTCTGCATTTGTTTACCTAGCTTTTCATTTCTGTCACAGTATTTCTGCCAAAAATAATTTCTTCATAGCCTTGTTTTAGGCCTTCAAAGTCTCTTCTTCAGAGCTTTCTCTTATTACATCAAGTCTCTCTAACATTTCTCAAAGTCATTTTGTGAAAATACGAATCAAATTGTCTTAGTCTTCTGATTAAAAATTTTTCAGTGGCATATAGGAAAAACTCTTATGTTTGCTTAATTATGTTATCCAAGGCCCTTGACAATCTGACCCATGCCTCATATGTTATCAGTTCTACCTAGGTAATTCATACTAAATTAATGAATCTTCCTGAATTTACTGTAGTCTTAACTCCGTGTTGTTGTGCTTTTTTGTGCATGCTATTCTTTCTGTTCAGACATCATTCTCTTCTTTCTGCCTGGCCAGTTCATACTTGTTACTCTTCTTTCAAAGTCCAGCTCAAGTGTCTCACTCTTGGTAAAGCCTTTCCTAACTGAATCAGGTTAAAGGATAGTGGCTCCTTTACTTTACATTCCCGTAGTGCTCTACTTATACTTATTACAGCACTTACACATTGTATTGTAATTACTTGTATCTTCTCTTAATTATTGGCACCTCAAAATCGGCTACACAGTCTTATATTACCAGGACATAGTACAGTGCCCAGTTCCTTGGCAAAGAACTAGGGGTACAAACATGAATTAGGCTTAGACCCTCCCTTTTCAGGTACTTGCTATTCACTTTTAAGTACTTGATCTTATGGGGATGAAAAGGATCATTAGGTATAGTGGTGGAAAAGGGAAAATTTCAGACATATATTTCATTAATAGGATAAAAAAGTACAATGGAATGGTTCTTTACATTTCTTTTGTATGTTAAGCAGGAGTTTGACTATTGGTAGAAAGATAAGAAATTTATCTGAAGTTTTTGTTGCATCAGGTTATACATTTGTACATAAAGAGAGTTAAAATTACTATAATTCTTTTATGCTTTTCTAGGTGGTAATAAGCTGCAATCAACAGGAAATAAAACAGAAGACTTAAAAGGAACCGAATGTGTTAAAAGTACTCCTGTCACTTCTGTACAGATTCCAGAAGTAAAACCAGACGCAGTGTCAGAACCAGTCACACCTGCTTCTCTTGCTGCTTTGCAGAGTGATGTGCAACCAGTGGGCCATGATTATGTGGAAGAGGTATTGATTTAATAATACCATTGCTATGAGATTAGATTAAAGGAATGTGTCGACTTTGCTATAAGCATGCTTTAACATGTAAAATTAAAATTCAGTTATATTTTAAATTTAGTTTACTTAAGAAGTATCGAACAGATCATTTTAAAAGCATGCCCTTTAACCTTGCCTAATTGACTTCATAGTTTCTTTGTTAACTTAACCTCTTTACATTTATTTGATAGGCATTCTTACAATGTATATTTCAACTATCGAACATAAAGTAAAAAAATTGTGAGCAGAAAGCTTTGACAAAGCGCCAATATTTTTCTCTCTGAATAATCACTTAGTTTTGTGTGTAAAATTAAGGTTGCTTATTATTTGGATTGTCAGGCTAATTAGAAAATTTCCTGTTTTACAGATAACATAAACTCAGTAAATAAAGGAGCAAGGGAACATCAAAGGGTCTTTAAATATTTGCTGTTAATAGACTAGCATAGAGTGGTGTAGGACTACTCTTTACTGTAGAATATATAAATTTCTCTGAATTTCATTGTTCACATCTATAAAATTTGGATATTCCCTAACAAAGTTATGAAGATAAGATGAAATAAAGTACCTAGCACAGTACCTAGCGTATAGTAGATTTTTGGTAAATATGTGTTTCTTCATCGTTTCCCCATCAAGTTGTGTTGAGTTCTTTGTTGACAAGGTTACTAGGTTATGTAGTTTACAAGTAGTTCATACACTATTTTAATTTAAAGTTAACAGTTCTTAAAAGAGTAAGATTTGGTTATCTAAAAATATGTATATAAAAATATGTATATAGCCTGAACACCTTCATCTTTGATGATAATTGGTTAATTAAGTAATCCTGAACTTCAGATAACTAGTATTCATCATAGACTTTTTTTTTTAATTCATTTTTATTGTTAGACTTATTGGGGTAACATCTGTTAGCAAGGATTACATAGGTTTCAGGCATATAATTCTATAGTGCATTGTCAACTTGTTGTATAATAAGTTCACCACCTAATGTGACTTCTCTTTCCATCCCCTTATATTTAGCTTCCCCTCCCTCCTCTCCCACCCCATCATAGACTTCTTAAACATTCTAGTCTACTTGTCTTCCTAACTGGTTGTGCAGTTAGAAAAAGTTGACATTGGTTTTTTTATAAAGTTACATTTGTAAAATCTTGAGCTTTATAGAAGTTTGTATACCAAAATAATGCCTTTAGTCATCTTAATCTTCATGTCCAACTACAGTACCTATTGTTCAGTAACTATTTATTAGAGAATTTAGGTATCTGATTGCATTTAATTATATATAGAAAAAAGTATTAAAGTTAATTACAAAAGCAAATACATGGTAACACATCTTGCATAGATAGGTAAAAATTCTAGCAGTTTGTTTTTATAGGTTAGCCTTTTTAAAAAGTGTAGACATTACCCCTTTTTTTTCTTCAGAATCTTATTTTTCACAGTGTTTCTTTATCAGAGAATTTGGGAGGTAATATGAATGAAATCTTCAATTGTAACACTCCGGTTATGATGCTTTGTTGTTTTTTCCCCCCACACCAAGGTACGAAATGATGAAGGAAAAGTAATTCGATTTCATTGTAAATTGTGCGAGTGCAGCTTTAATGATCCCAATGCTAAGGAGATGCACTTAAAAGGGCGAAGACATCGACTTCAGTATAAAGTAAGTTAAAATTTTCAACTAGTTTCTTCTTTTTTTAAAAACAGCTTGGAGGGGGTTCCCTGGTAATGTAGTGGCTAGGCATCAGCGTGTTCAATGCCACGGCCTGGGTTTGATTCCCACCCAGGGAACCCCCACCCCCACCCCTGGTCAAAAAAATAAAAAACAGCTTTGAGCATTCTAGATGATGCAAAACAGAACATCTAAACATAACACTTGAGTCCATGAACTCCCATTCTAAGATTAGCATGTCATGTCTCTTAGGTTCAGATGTTTGGTTTTGATTGATGAGTTTGTTATATTTAGGTAAGAAGACTATAACCATATTTCATCATTTTCTGTGACTGGCAAAACAAAACTGTAACATTGCTTAAATCAAACATCATGTAAAGGAGAAGTATCAGGTCTCCATTCACCTGCGTTATCATGGTAGAATTTCCAATAAAATGAATTTTGAGATGAGGAATTCGTCACTGAAAACACTTCAGGTGTTAAATCTAAATATTGTCTGTAAAGTTTTTAATTAGGCTGGACTAAAGCACCAGATTCGTGTGTTCTCTCATAAACACAATGGTCATAAAAATTAAAATAGTCTGTTAAAAGACAATACTTTTCTTACTATGTTTTTTGAAAATACAGAAAAGTTAAAAGTTTATTATAGAAAAGTTAAAGTACACTCTGAGAAATGGAGCAGGCTGACCCAAGAGCAGGAAGCCGCCTGAAAAGAAACTTTTTAACCCCACACTCAGACATTTAAAATTACCTAGTTAGAAAAAAACAGAAGAAAATTAAATATTCATTAGTCCCCTAAGGATCTCTTCTGTTGGCCAGCCTTAAGTTAGGTACTAAGTATGTAATTTTAAACTTGGCAGGGAAAAAAGAATGCTTATTATTAATGTGTCCTGAATCTTTCCTCTTATTTAACTTATGTATAATGATTTTACTCTTATGTAATAGGAAATTTGCAACTAAAAGCCTCTCTGATGAAAGAATATTTGGGATTGTGTGCTTTTAAAAATGTATAGATTGTTCGTGGGGATACTAGTTTTTTTAAATATCATGTCTATATAAACAGAAAAAAGTCAACCCAGATTTACAAGTGGAAGTAAAGCCCAGTATTCGAGCAAGAAAGATTCAAGAAGAGAAAATGAGGAAACAGATGCAGAAAGAGGAATATTGGCGAAGACGAGAAGAAGAAGAACGCTGGAGAATGGAAATGAGGTAATACCTTTAACTTTTTGTAGCATAATGGTTCAGCTTTTCTGAAAAAACTTAGCTATTATAACTATGTGAGTCCATTCAAAGCAATCCAGATTTATATAATGTACATTTAATACCCACTTTTCAGGAATTTCCTAGGTCTAGCAAACAAATGCATTAAATTAAGTTATTGGCTACTCAAGTATTTGACCGTGGCCTTGGTATTAAAAATTATGTGGTTAAATGCTGTATGTATTAAATATGTGAAGAAATATTTTAATACTTTAAGTAAATGCCTCACTTTAAAACAAGCAAAATAGCACATCTGGTTACATGATAAAAATATCTTGAGTATAAGATTTGGTAGATTCAGGACATTTTAGTATGTTTTTTAAAAAGAAACTTTATTATAGAAATTTTATAGGCTAGGGAAGGAGAAATCTAGAAAACACATCTTCCAGAGATATGTTTAGTTTTATTGGTACAACTGACATATTTTCACATGATACATACAGTTCACATACATTCATAAAGTTGTTAAACTGTCACCTGAACAGTCAGTTTTAGAACTGACTGGCTACTTTCACTTAGCATAATAATGCTTTCAACTTTCATGCATATTGTATTTATCAACACAACATCAGTACTTCATTCTTCTTTATGACCAAATAATATTCCATTATGTGCATGTACCATATTTTATTTATTAGTTGATGGACATTGTTTCTGCTTTAGGGATATCATGAATACTGCTGCTGTGAGTTATTTGTGTACCTGTTTTAAAATATTATTTCAAAAAATAGGAACAGGAGCATAATCTATACGTATTTTATAACCAACCGAGTGTTTTCATTTACACATAAACTTTTTAAAAAATTAAGCCAGGATTTTTATTTTTGTGGCAGCATAGTATTCTCTTGTACTGAAGTTAAATATTCTTTATAACCAGTTCCATATTTAGGTTGTTTCCAGTATTTCCTTGCTAATATTATATTGACAATTTTTGAGGCTATATTATTGCATAAATCATGATTAGTTACTAACAGTAGAATCCCAGGAATGGAAATAATTGATTGAAAGATAACCATACTTCGTTTGGCCTGTATTGGATAGTATAACTTACTGATTCTTAAACTTTTTGGTTTCAGGACCCTTTATACTCAGTAATAATTGAAGACTTCAAAGAGCTTTTGCTTATGTGGTTTATACCTGTCAAGATTTACCGTATTAGAAATTAAAACTGAAAAGTTTAAATATATATGAATTCACTTTAAAATGACATTTTAACTATATTTGTTAAAATAGAGTTAAGTATGTTTCACAATTACATTAAATATATTTAATAACTGGTGAAAATTAACTGTGAAATAACTATTTCTTTCTCAGAATAGTGAGAATGACACTCACATTTTTGCAAATCTCTTTAGTGTCAGTTTAAGCAAAGGCCAGTATAATTCTCACATCTGCTGTGTTCAGTACGGTATGATGCCACATTTGCCTCTTTGTAACTCCATTGTACACTTCTAAGAGAATGAGTGTGGAAAAGGCAAATAATGTATTATTGTTATTATGAAAGTAATTTTGATGTTACAAATCCCCTGCATGGGTCTCAGGAACCATCTGAGGTCCCTGAACCATACTTTGAGAACTGCTGCTAGAGTTTATTAAAATTTCAGCCAACGAGAGAGAGAAATGTGAAAGCCATTTTTGTTTCAATTTGAATTGTTTATGTGACTGACAAATTGAATTTTTATTTCGTGTTTAACCACTTATATTTCTTAGGTGGTAAATTGCCTGTATATTTTTTTACTTACCTATTGTTGATTCATACAGATAACTTCTTATGTTGTGACTATGAAGCCATTATTGCCATGTTACTTTTGAATAGTTTTTTCTGTTATTTATGTAGTGGTTTTTAAAAAATGTATTTAAATCTATTAGTCACATTTTTTATAAATTTCTGCCTTTGTAATTAATGCATTGGGAATTCTTCTCTATATCTAAATTATATAGTTATTTTCTTTCACTGATATAAGCAGATATTTATTAAGTACCATACCATGTGCCAGGAAGTAGTAAGCACTGAGTGTGAATTGGTAAACAGTGGATAAAGGAAGGTCCCTGCCCTTAATTTAACCTGAAGATCTTTAGTAATAACAGTAAAGTATTCAAAACTAGAATGCATGCGGTTTTCCAGGGCCTTCTAGCTGTTTTTATTCATTTTTTCTCAAGGCCTAACAGAAGTATGGTTCTATACTTCTCCCAAGTCCTGAGTTGGATGACCTAAAAGGCACCCCTATTCCCAACCTGACAAAATTGATAGTTTCCACATTGCTACTTAGGAAGCATACTCGTTATGTTTTTTATTAAACAATTTTGTCTAGTAAAGCTTTATTCCTACAAAAATTTTCTTTAGGGATATATTTCTCTTGGGAATCATTGGTATCCTACTTATGGTGACTGTAGTGGTATTCATCAGGGAGGTATGTAGCACTTTTTCTAGGATGAGTTCATGAAATTAATTGTCCAACCTCGTATATGTCGCCAAGAATGAGACAAAAACATGAGTTGCCATTTATTACTGTCTTGCACTGTTGTCCCTCATAATGGAAAAGTGTCTTTGTCTCTGCTTGTATCATAAATGGGGAAATTAAAGGTAGTCCTAAGAGGTTCTCTCTAAGGAAAAAATAGGAGAGAGCATATTTCTTTGGAAACCTGAAGAAATTCCTAAATATGTACTTTGGGTCTTGCACTCATGTACATTATTGGTGTGGTCACTTTAGGTAGGCATTTAAGTTCATCTCTTTCTTAAAGGAGAGGTTGGAAGGCTTCTCAGGTTTCAGATGCTTGTTCTTTTGACTTTGACTTTAGACTATGAAATTTTGGTTTTGTTTTTTTTTTCTCTTTGTATTTACACCTTCTCTTTTTACTTGGTGTTCACTTATATTTACTTCTAGATGATTTTTTTTTTTAATGTAATTGATGTATGTCTTGGGTTATATTTTTCTTACGGACTTCTAATGTCATTCTTTGTATTTCAGACGTTATGAAGAGGACATGTATTGGAGAAGAATGGAGGAAGAACAGCATCATTGGGATGATCGCCGCCGAATGCCTGATGGTAGCTATCCTCATGGTCCACCAGGTCCACTAGGCCTTCTTGGAGTCCGACCAGGCATGCCTCCTCAGCCACAGGGGCCTGCAGTGAGTGTCCATTTTGTTTATGTGGGGGCGAAACTATAAGACTACATCAATATTACCAGATAACAGTTGGAAGGACTAATTCTCAGACTTAACACTTGTAATCTCAATGTAACTTTTTCATCTGATTTAGAATATTTCCTCATTTTATTATAGGTTCTTAATACCTATCTTCGTGTATAAGGACTTCATAGAGTTTCCATGAATCTTTATTACCTTCAATGTAAGCTAAATGGGAGTAGATCTTTTTTTTTTGCCAACTTAAGAGATTTTCTTGCCATTGTTGTTCAGTTTAAATTAGCAAGAACCAGTTTTGAAGGTAGCTACTTTGTCTTCAAAATCATTATCTTTTTATTACCAGTGTTTTAGAGTCTTTCTTCCTTTTTCAAATTGTGACCATGTAAAACCTAATACTATTGAATAGAATGGAATGCAAGGTAAGGAGTAGTAGCACCACGGTTGATGTATTAAGAAACTGTAGTAAAGACCTGCACCTTGGAGTTTGTGTTGTATGGAAGCTGGTTAAAAGAAGAGACAGCTGAAGTTTGAGGAACATTTTATGGAATTCCAGATAGGAAAACAAGAAATTTTTTCTGTTTGGTTTTCTAGAGAGCACTTAAAATAAGCAGATTCCTCCTTTTTAACCTATGTTCTTTTTCTCATTTGTCTTAACACCCAGCAAGCATGTGTGGAAACATTGTATTAAAAAGGAAAAAAGTTTCAGAATTACTGGTTTTTAGAGTTGAGTAAAACACCGTTTTTTTTTTTGTGTTGTGTTTTTTTAACTTGATGGTGTGTATTCTAATTTTACTTGTTCAAGAGGCATAGTAGCTATGCATTCATACATACGTACGGGGCGGGGCAAAAATACTTGGAATTTATTTATAGAAAATTGTATATTCTTACATGTTAAACTGCAGTTACCTGCAAAGCACTCTTTGTTTGATGCAGTACACCTACCGAGACACTTTGCCTGCTGCTCAAAACAGTTTTTGAACTCATAGATTATGATGCCTTTTAGTCCTGTGGTTTTTGTTTCACCTCTTCCACATCGTCAAAACCTTTTCCTTTGAAGATTTTTTACACCTGGGGAAACAAAAAATAGTCGCTGGGGTGAGATTGGGTGAATAGGGAGGGTGGGGCATGATGATCATACTGTTTTTTTGTTTGTTTTGTTTTTTTGTTTCTGTATTTTTGGGTGGTTCCCTGGCTGGGAATCGAACCCAGGCCACGGCGTTGAGAGCGCTGAAACCTAGCCACTACACCACCAGGGAACCCCATGCTGTTTTTAAAATCTGCTGAACACTCAGTGCAGTCGGGCAGGTGTATTGTCATACCTCAGGTTGTTTATGTAAATCACCCATCATTAAGTGTGCAAATACATTGAGAGTCTCCAAAAGCAATTCACTGAAGTGGAATGCAGCCTCTCACAGCAACACCAGCTGGTACACAGATGCAGATGGGTTCCTAGAACTCTCACCTAGCGGGGAAGCCTATACTACTAGTGCCTGCCCTTTAGAAGACAGTTCTGGGGTTTTTGGGTCCCCCTCGTGTATGTATACATACTTACTCTTGGTAGTATAACTTTCCATAGTTTGCATTTTTGTTTTTACTCAAGTGGAACAAAGGAGAAAATAGTTTTAAAGGGTGTTTTGCATAATTAACTTGGTTATTGAAAAGATATAACAAAAATAAGTATAGTAAAAAAAATCGAAGTCCCCTTTTGCTCAGGAAACATGTTTTAAATGAAGTCCTTTTTTTCTTCTCTAGCCCTTACGGCGTCCTGATTCATCTGATGACCGTTATGTGATGACAAAACATGCAACCATTTATCCGACTGAAGAGGAGTTACAGGCAGTTCAGAAAATTGTTTCTATCACTGAACGTGCTTTAAAGCTTGTTTCAGACAGTTTGTCTGAACATGAGAAGAGCAAGAGCAAAGATGGAGATGATAAGAAGGAGGGAGGTAAAGACAGGTGTGTTTCAGAGACCACTTGGTGTAGTTCTGCTTTTCCTGACTTGGACTTCGTACGCTTGAAGTGGGAGTTAGGCCGAAAACTCTGGTGTTAGTCTGTGTGTCTCATGCTTGTGTTCGATATTTAATGTATTCAGCCGCTTTATTTAAATGTATATAAAACCATTCTGACCCGTTTTCAGGACCACTTTCGTCTTCTAGCATTCAGCTGCTGTTCAGTATTTATTTGTTCCATCTGTCCCACGTTCACTGTTGTATCGACGACTTTTTCTTTAATGCACTGACTGTACAAGGATGAACAAAGCCCAAGCTTTAACAGCATTTTTCATGTCAGGTTTTGCATTATGATCAATAATATTTCATGCTCCCCTTATTTGGAAATATTTTTATATTATATTAGAAAATGACTAATTCTAATTTGTAAAATGTGACACAGAAGCATTAATATTTTCAGCTGTTCCTGTGAGCACTTAGCTCTTTATTAATTTATCCATATTTCTTATCTAAATGAAGGATACTTCTAAAAATATTGAATTTTTATGCTGTAGTTGATGAAAAAATTAATAGTATAAAAGTTATTTAATTTACTGTTGTGTTTAGAGATGATCATGGTTCTGGTTGATAAGAGAATTGTCATAATTTGATTTGATATTACTGCAGAGCGTTAAAAGGAGTTTTGCGAGTGGGAGTATTAGCAAAAGGATTACTTCTCCGAGGAGATAGAAATGTCAACCTTGTTTTGCTGTGCTCAGAAAAACCTTCGAAGACATTACTAAGCCGTATTGCAGAAAACCTACCCAAACAACTTGCTGTAAGTATTAGGGAAATGTTCATTTTTTACCCCTTTTCTGGTTCAGAAGTTTCTGGCAGGACTAAATGTGCTTCAGCTTAAACCTAAGCCAGCCTTTAAAATTTTGACTTTGCATATCAAGTTTTTTCCTTGATTGTGCAAACTGGTAGAACTATTTTCTACTTTGTCTTTTTAGGTTTTATAGTGCTTATCTTTGAGATGAAGCCATCTTGCTAATTTATTTTAAAATGTAAAATAGCATGTCCTCCTCTGTTCTTTTTCCAAGATTTGAATCATCAGAGAGAAGGCAGTTATTTAGAACAGAAAGTGATTTTTTAAAAAACAAATCTCATGTATAGCAAGCTTAAATTTTTTAAATTCATGAATCTCTTGCTTATTTAGTTGAAAAATGTTTTAAGAAAGTGCAATTAATAAAACAGTTTTTCTGATCCGAATTCCTCCAGTTTTATTGTGATTATTTTCAGTTTTCTATATATTATAAACAATAGGAATTACTTCTGCAGTGTCCAGTTTAGCAAATCATGGCAGATAAATGGCACAATAAATGGAATGTCCCCTTTTGGTCCTACAAAAAGTAATTTTAAAAGATTGAATTTTAAGGAATTTTGTATATTAGCTTGTCAGAATCTCAGACTGAGATTTACAGTAAAGATTGTAAATTTATATAATTTAATATGTAAAACTCATTTCAAAAACCTTGTTATTTAATCAGGCATTATAAATCCAATGATTGACATTTCACTGGTAATACGTATTCTCTAATAATGACTCACAATAAATAGTACTTGACCACAGTAGAACAACTAATAACAAAATGGATACAGAAGCACACCATTGAACTTAAGCTCTGACAACTCTGACACTACTCTTATTTGCTTTATATTGCCGTTCCAGATATGAAGTTTCTTATTGTGGATGAGTCTTTTTAAGTATCAAGAGTCAGCAGAATTGGCATTGTGTGTCTACTTCTTACCCCTCTGTTGAGGCTGCTAGGGCAGTGAGGAGGGAGGAGAAGAGGTTTGAGGACTTCGAAAGAATCGTGTAATTTATAAGAAATATCTTGATCCTAATTGTGGTACTTTATAAAACAGGAACTCTATCCTAAAATTAACAGACAATTAAGCTAACTAATTAGTCCATACTTAATTGTACAAGTGGATAGCAATAGAAATAGAATTCTTCATCATCATCGTCATAGTTAACATGTACATAGTACTTACTGTGTATCAGGCACTGTTTTAATTGTTTATATAGTTGATTGACTTAATCCTTCAACAGTCCTATAGGTTATATAGAATTACTTACAGAAACAGGTATAGAAGAGTTCAAAGAATTCTGAAAGGAAGAAGGAGCAAGAGTTGAATAATACTTGGATTTATTGCAAGGCTTCTCAGAGGGAGTAGTATGTGATCTAGTCCTTATAAAATGGTTAAGGTAGTAAGAAAATGAAAGAGCTGTAATGAAATGTTATGTCTGATTATGTAAAAGGTCGACTAATTTCTTGTACTCTTCATTACATAGGTTATAAGTCCTGAGAAGTATGACATAAAATGTGCTGTGTCTGAAGCAGCAATAATTTTGAATTCATGTGTGGAACCCAAAATGCAAGTCACTATCACCCTGACATCTCCAATTATTCGAGAAGAGAACATGAGGGAAGGAGGTTGGAAAGCCATTAAACATTCTACTTTTCTATTAACTTTTTTTTCCCATTTACCTACTCTTTAAGATGGCGTTAAGCCCTAGAAGGCAACATGCTGGCATTACATATGAATTTGATGGATTTGACTTATGTAGCAACCAGTTTTGCTTAAAATAATTTCCCAGAAAGTAAATGCCCCTTTTAGTAATGTACTTTAATATATAAAACACTCACGGTATTACTAATTTTCTTGATTTTTTTTTTCTTTTCTTGCTAACCTCAGATTTCTGGAAAAAGAAAAATTCAAATTATTCTTACTGGCATAGTCAACACATGAAAAGGTTAAATGTTGCTAGTAAGAGGCCACAAATTTAATTTCTATTAAAAAGTTCTTGTCTTATAAAAAATGACAAGTTTCATAAATAAAATTGGTTAATTATTCATGAGTTGTGTTTTAAGAGGCATTGTTTCACATGTAATCATGCATGAATTTGGCTTGTTCTGAGGTAAATATTTCTAGTTCTCTGAGGTTGCTGTTTGGTTTGGAGTGCTTCATAAATGCAGACCATCCTAATGCACGTTGATTTGGGCATTTGAGCTCAATGTGGTTGGTACTAGAGACATTGAAAAATAAATGGTGTAGGCATAGTTAATGAGTTATAGTACAGTTCAGGGTTTTTAAACTTACTTTACAATTGTAGTATATGAAATCCTGCTGGTGCCAGCAATGTTGCTTTAGGGACTATTCTGTAACATTTTCAAAGCTTCAAAAGCTTTAAGCCAAAAAGCATGGTCAGTGTCTGCCGTATATTGGTTCTGTTTTACGGGTCAGATAAAATTTACTTTGTTTCCTTTCATGTTGTTTTGTACATCTTAATTTGTTGATTATGTAGTACAGTCTACAATAATATTTCTTTGTGATATAGATAAAGAAAATATAATACTATATATTGAATATTAAAATTTATCTAAAATAGCATCAGTAGGTTTTCAATTACTGTCACTTTAAATTTGTTTTCTTACAGCAAAGCAATTTTTTAAGGCACTGGGCTTTGTGCAACCCAGGAAAAGAACCTTTATCAAAAATGTGTTCATTGAGAGGAATGTCTAACTTTGCATACTATGTATATACTATATCAGGTGTTGTATAAGCTTTGCATCTTAAAAGTAATGGGTTTTGTGATATATATGAACATGAGTGTTCACTCAAGGTCTGGTGATGGATATTGCTGGAAAAATAGTTCCTGAGTCTTTCTGGTCAATTCATATGGCAGCATTTTGATTTTTAAGATACAAAAAAGAAATCTTCTAATACATATTATAAATAAAAGTTGCTATACTTAGGACGAAATTATACTTCTGTAAGCATTTAACTTTATTTCAGAGCACATTTTGTCCAATTATATTTAGGCTTAGTTTAATTTATATAGTATCAAGTAATTTTATTTTGCTGAAGTTAATTGCATATTTGTAGTAGTGTTTGATAACCTAGCTCTTCTAAAGGAAACAAAATTATATTTTTGTCTGACCCAGACTTGATTTAGAATTATTGTCCTGAATTTCATAAATATTATGGTGAGAGAAATGATCAGTCCAAAATTGAAAGATTTTACTTCAAGACACTGAGCTGAAAAGTTGGATGTGCAAAAAATGTGAAAACATTGATAGCGTGTTCCTTGCTGCAGTTAACTGCAGTAAACCATGTCTTTAGCTTTATTATGAAGATTGCTTCTTTCTTGCTGCAGAATAATGGTACGTATTCTCTGTCACTGCAGCTCCCAATGCTCTGTGTCTTAAAATGATTTAAAACTTGTTACTGCTTTGGGGAGTTAGTACAGAGGGTAAGGAAAAGGAAGGCTTTGCCGGAGGAGTATATTGTAAATCCCAAGACTTGCAACTTGCGCATAGTGTTGTAGCCTCTTTAATATTTAATGGTCCTATTTAATACCAAAAATGATATAAAGAAAATGATTAAATTGTCCAAATAACTGTTAAACACATGACAGATCCATTTTATGGTATTGTGTTTGACAGTTAAGTAAACATTTAATTGACTTGAAGTTTGAAATGTTCGAAATGCTCTAACCCTTGCTACAGAGTGTTTTCTGCAGCAAGTCAAGTATTATGTGTGTTTTTTTCCACCTGTAGCTTATCAGGCCCGGTCCAAAGCCTTCTAGCAGAGGGGATTGATTCCTGTCAGGGGTTGCTGCCAAGACATCGGAAGGATTTTTGACCAAGGTTTTCAAAAGCTCAGTGTCACACCTGCCATTTGATTAAGAAGGGATTTTGGATGCAGAGCCTGGCATTTATTGTCCTTTGTGTAGCTGTTTTGTTTGTTTTGTCTTTGTCTTTTCTAGAATTGAGCAGTGTTCACACTAGTTTTTAAATGGTTGGGTGGTTTATATAATTTTACATAACCATGTTAATTTAAATTAATATATTCCCATTAACTTTTAATCATAAAATAGTGTGGACACAGCATGTCTTCTAACTGGTGATTAACCCCTTAAAATGTATGAAATATATTCATGTAGGATAAGACTACACACTTTTATAAAAAAAATTAACTGATATTTGTTTTGTGTTAACTGGGTATTGGGCAACAAATATTGTTTTAGTACATTGTATCTAAGGGGTTAATCCATTTGAACTATAAAATGGGTGCAAAAATCCACACTCTAAATTTAACAGAAATTTTCTACTTACAACTGTTAACTTGTTTTTAAATTGCAATAGGTGTCTTGGCATCTTTGAAATTGTATCATTAATTAAAATTTCCAAAGTTATGAATGCTTGTGTGCAAAAAGAAAAAAATTCTTATATATTGGAGGAAATTATAATATTCTGAATTAATATTAGAAATTCAGAAACTTTTAGAAAGAGATTGCACATTGTCACCTATTTGCATTCTTGCTTTAGCAAATAATGTCAGTAAATAGGGACATGGAAAGAGGATCCTTCAGCATGTTCTGTAACCCTGCTTGGGGGAGTGGTTTTTTTGTTGTTGTTTTCCTCTTTTTTTTACTTCCTTAGTTAGCTTTGTTTTCTTACGTTCTTTTTCTTATCTCAGAATAGCCCATTCCTTATGTTCAATATATTTCTTGATTCATTAGTTGGTCTTGCAGGTTTTGAGATTATTTATTACTTTTTTAAAATTACTGATATTTTTGTCTTGATAGTTTTCTTTTTAGTACCCAGATAGTAGTCTTTCTCAGAATAACACACAGTGTTCTTTGATTACCTATAAATCTCCCTTCTAATGTCTTCTGGAAAATCTGTGCCATCTGATTATTTGAGGAGTAAGAACTAATGGTAAAAAGCCCAGATGGATGGAATGCTTTATCACTTTAAAATATGCTTTTTTAAATATGTTGTCTACTCAAAATAAGGACAAGTATCTCTTAAGATTTCTCAATGAACAATAATATGGTACTCTTAAAATAAAATCATCTCTTAAGTTTTTCTGTTATCATATACATTTCTTCTTTTTCCCTCAGGTTCATTTGTTGCCCTCAATGATTTATTAAATTATATCCTATAATAAATGCCCCATAATTTTGGTTCTTTTTAGCCAGAAGACTGTTAAATCAATAGATTAGTTGCCTGGTGTATATTTTGTCTACCTTTAGAAAATATTTACACTGTTAAAATCACCAAGAGCTGTGAATTAGATTAACATAATTGCATTTACTTGTGAACAGTTGATTAGCAAATTTGCTGTTACATTTATACACATTTTATAGATATGTTTAGAAGAATATGAAGCTGACTTTCCAACTACTTTTATGAATGTAAAGTTAACCTCTAGTTCTGGTTTAGGTTCAGATTTTCTCATGTTTTATGTAGCTCATTTATGTTTTAATACAATAATAGATTAAAATCAGTTGTTACTATAACCTTAGACAGTACATATTATCTTCAAAGCATTCTGCTTACTGCATATCTTCTATTTCTGTACTTACTCTGTTTTTAACTATGCTGATTCCTATTGCCCTTTTCTGAATACTCATTGCTTCGCTCCAGTTATTCTTTAGAACACTTTACGGGACCTTTGAATTTTAAAGGGCATTTTTGTATTCCTTACAACTAAAATTCCCTTGTGGAAGAGAAAGCCTCTTAGAAATGCCTG
Organism: Lyroderma lyra; assembly: GCA_004026885.1. Lineage (NCBI taxonomy): Eukaryota > Metazoa > Chordata > Mammalia > Chiroptera > Megadermatidae > Lyroderma > Lyroderma lyra. The sequence goes on from PVJL010000908.1 coordinate 281,374, forward strand.
TGGCTCTTTATTTTTTCTGTGATTATTACTGTATTATCATTTCGTATTTATCATTCTTAGCTACATTAGCCCAGAATAACCTGTGACCATTTGGAAATATTGAACAAACTCAGTAGTTTATTTTACATTAGCATTTATTAAGGTGGATTTTTGTGTTCCCTCTTGTCTTGTCATCTTTGTGCTGGTGCGCTGTGTCCAGTAATCCTTCCTTTTGATTTTATTTTGGTGGGTAGGGTTTATATTTGCAGCAGTTACTGTATTTCTAAACTGAGTTAAATTTTCCCTTTAATTGTCATACTGAAGTATGTAAATTTGTTGAAAATTATTGCCCGGGTACATTAAAGTGCTGATAAACTTTCAAATGGCTCGTGTGACACTGTTGCTACTTTAAGGAAGTGTCTTGCTCACCTGGTCAAACACCCATTCCTCACTGCATTTTGCCAATTCAATCCATTTTAGATGTAACCTCGGGTATGGTGAAAGACCCACCGGACGTCTTGGACAGGCAAAAATGCCTTGACGCTCTGGCTGCTCTACGCCACGCTAAGTGGTTCCAGGTTCGGAACATCATTTTACTTTTTTATTGTAGCCTTATGAGAGAGTAGTGCAGTACAACACGTTTAACTGTGTTTAAACATTTCAAAAGATTGCCCAAGCAACACTATTTTAAATTAAATTTCAGAAAATATGTTAACATAGAGAGCTGAGTTTGAAGATCTGCATATTGCAGTTACTATTCATTTAACAATAAACTTAGGTTTTGGGGGTGTTTTGTAGTTTGGGGTTTTTTATTTTTATTTTTAGGGGCTATATTTAAAGTTGACTTGTTTAGGAACAATACATGTTTGTGTATATATATTATATTCCATAAGGCTGCAGATTAACTTTGCTTTAAATAATGGAATATGTGTTTAAGGCTTTGTGTATAATTTTAAGATTCCCCACCCCCCTTTTCTCTAAGTTAATAAGTGTAGGGAGTGAAAGGTGAGGAAGCAGCTGTTTGGTTTAGTGACTTTGCAGTCATGCAAAGGCACAGAAGGGAAACCAAACAGATTTCCTTAACCTTTCAGTCCCTAGACAAACTTTTTAGCTCTTTACGTTTTCTTTTATTTCTAATGTAGGCAGATGATTTTTTTTTTTTTTTAAGATTTACTGATTTAATTGAACACAGGTCAAGGTTCACAGGGGATCAAGAAATATTATTCTTGTATAATCTGTTTACTTTGACCTAAAATACCAGCTTTTAAATACTAACCTTGGCATAAAATACTGCTGTAAATGGCAGCTCATTGAATCCAATTTTAAGTGTGGTTATTTTTGTTTTACTTTTATCTGAGCTTCCATTGAACAGTGGTATTTTAACTTTTTTTCATCAAGGGATATTTCAGTATTTCTAAGAGTAATTCAGTTGGTTTTTGTGTTGCTCTCAAGGCTAGAGCTAATGGTCTGCAGTCCTGTGTGATTATCATACGTATTCTCCGGGACCTCTGTCAGCGAGTTCCAACTTGGTCTGATTTTCCAAGCTGGGTGAGTAGTATGTAACTAACTATATGGTGTGAAAAATAAAACATTTAGGAAATATCTGCTGTTTTAATGCTCTCATACTTAATTATCAACTTTATTTTCATTTCCTAAATACAATTTCTTTCCGCTAGTGAAAAATCCTGGGGGTCTTAGGGTTCTTAATTTTCTGAGAAAGTAGTATTTGAACAATTGCACTTAATATTTCTTTATGTATTTTCCTTTCCTTTTTTGTTCTTACATACAGTGTTTAAATTGTTTTTAACAGCAGTCATTAATTGGCTTTTACATACATAGAAGTGCAAAGACTAAAAATGAGCTATTACTCTTCCTTTGCAAGGTTCTGTTGACATTTTTTTTTTTTTGTAAGACTTATTGGGGTGACATTGGTTAGCAAGAATTACGTAGGTTTCAGGTGTACAATTGTACAGTGCACCGTCAGCTTGTTATACAATAAGTTCACCACCCAATGTGAGTTCTTTTTCCATCACCATATATTTAGCTCACCCCCCTCTTCTGTTGACATTTTTTAAAATAATAGATAAGGTTAAGAGTTTTTTAATTCAGAAATATATATTCAAAAATAACGCACATAGGTAGGAAATTCAAATAATGCAGAAAGACAAAAATAAGTGAAAGCCTTCTTATTTAAAGGCATATTATAGCAACAGTTTGTTATAAAAAGCATGCACATACATATATATTTATATATGTACAGGCATCTCTTTGTTGTTTGAACATTTTTGGTTCTTGTACAGAACAAATTCAGATAAAGAATTAATATAATTGAGCCTATTGATTCCAGAATTGGGTTGGCTTAGTGAGAATTGAATTCGCCAGGTTTACCTTTAGTCATTCTTTCTTAGGAGTGTTCATGCTATTTATATTATTTGCATATTTCTTAACAAAACAGATCTTGAAGCTTTTTGAGAAGGGCACAGATTTACCTTATTCTGTGCATTGACTTCATGGTATTCCCTTTTTTATGGACATGCCATGTTTTATTTAACTGCTATCTATTTGATGGATATTTAGGTTGTTTGCAGTGTTTTGCTATTAAATCTTCACACTGTTGTCAAACTTTTGTGAATATTATACTAGGGCTGGAATTCCAAGGTCAGAGAACATGTGCTAATTGTTCACCAGAAAGTTAGATCATTTAAAACTTCCAAAAACTATTGGGAATTTTAAATGATCCAACTTACTGGAAGTCTTTTCCTTTACACCCTCAGTTATAACTGGGATATCATCACACTTCTTTTTTCTTGTTGTTACTTTTTTTTTATTGTTAAACTTGTTGGGGGTGACATTGGTTAGCAAAAATGACATAGGTTCCAGGTATACAATTCTACAGTGCATCATCTATGTGTTGTATTATGTGTTCACCACCTAGAGTTCATCACACTTCTTAATAATATGGTAAGTAAAGAATGGTATCTCATTCTTTAATTTACATTTCTTTGAGTGATTGCTGGCATTTTATTTTTCTCTTTTAACTGCCAGTTCCTTTGTTACTTATCAGTTTTTTAATAATTTATATTCTTTCTATAAGAAGTGAACCCTTATCTGTATTAAATTTTTCTGGTTTTTCATTTGCTTTTCAGCTTTAAGGTAGTTTTTGCTATATAAAAGTTTTCACATTTTTACAAATACTAACTCACTTATTAAAATTTTTCATGACTTCTGCGTTTTGTGTCCTGCTTACAAAATCCCCTTGTATTTTAGGTTATAAATCAGTTCACACATGTTTTCTTCTAGAGTTTTTTTCCTCCATCAAATTATATTTTCTATGGGTGCCTACATGTTTTTTAATACCTGGCAAAAGCTCCTAGAAGGATATATTGCAAACTTAATAACATAGTGCTTCTCTGATGAGTGATTGGAAGGGATGATTAGGATAAACATCTGTATGTACTGTTTGCTTTTTAGCAGGATAAAGTATACATCTATTGCTTGTAAAAGCAATAATTTATTTTAAAATTATAAATGGATTAAAGGTCGATCCACCTCTATGTTTTACCAGACCACTTGCCAATTATTCTGATACCATTTAGCAGTTTATTAATGATTATCTGTTATCCCAAACCCAAGTTTGAAATATCATTGTCATAAACCAGTGTTTCTCAACCAGGGACAATTTAGCCCTCTAGGGGGCATTTGACAATGTCGGGAGACATTTTTGATTGTCAGAAGTGTTCATCAATAGCACTGATTGAGAAACCCTGTCATAACCAGTGTTCCCTTTTTTTGTGGGGTTATTTTTACTGTTGTCTTCTATTCTTCAGCCTGTTTTCTTCTTATACTAAACTCTTGATTATTGAAGTTTCATAGATGTTTTAAATTTCTAATTGTTCATCACATTTCTTCCTCTCTATTCTCTGCCCTCCATGATAAACACCATCTTGTAAAGAATTTTTTGGCTTTTTGCATATGTTTATTTTTCCAAATGAACTTGACAGTCATTTCATTCAGTTTCTCCAAAGTTTTCTTGATCTTTTCTATGTAGTACTGCATTAAATCAATAGGTTAATTTGGGGAAGATCATCACTTTTATAATACTGACTCTTCTTAGCCAAGATTATGGTTGTCCTACTTGTTGATGTTAATTTTATGTACCTGTTTAGACTTGAATAGGTTCTGTGCATGTTAAGTGGTTTTGGTTTTCTGTATCTTAAGTATTTTATCTTTTAGAGTATTTTTCCTAACATTCTATTTTCTGGTTATTGTTTATGTATATGTATATAAAAGCTGTTAGATTTGGATATTAAATTTGTGACCCACCGCCTGATTGCATTCTTTATTTGTAATATACTTTTCATGTAAATTCTTACGGGTTTTCTAGTCTTAGAATCATATTTAAAAGTGATATTTTGCCTTCACAATATTTTTTCTTTTTAATTTAATTGATATTTCTACAGTAAATATAGAATAAAAGAAATAATAACTATCCCGTCCATGTTATGTTCCTAATTGAAAATGTTTTTAGTGCGTAAAGTGTATTAAGTCTTTTATTTGAGATACTAACTGCTTTGTCATGTTAGAAGTCTCAATCATTTCATGGTTTACTAAGTAATTTTGAATTAGGAATGGAAATCGAACTTTATCACATGATTTTTCAAGGTTTATTGACATAAATGCATAGTTTTTCTCCTTTAATTTGTTAATGTTGTATATTATACTAATTGATTTTCTCATGTTGAGCTATCTTTGCATTCCAGGAATGAGTCTCCTAATAGTATATGAGAATAAACATCTTAATCTTCTGTTTGCTGATAGTCTATTTAGGAATTTTGTAGTGACAAAATGATTTTTTGTAGTTTTATGTTGGTCTTTGTCAGATCTTGAATCAATAATGACTAACTCTATAAAAAGTTACAGAATTTGGAAGCTTTTGTTCTTATATCTTGCAACATCATTATTATTACTTTTTTGCTTTTAATTTTTCCTTGTTTAGTTGATTACACTAGCCAGTAATAGCAGTTGCCATATATTAAAAGAAGCAAAATGACAAATAGGTGTTTCAGTATTTATTTGTGAATAAAATTCACTAAATTCTTAATAGATTTTAAATAGAAAAATATGTAAGCATTGTTACTTCACATTTTAAAAATGTATGGAAATATAAGCATATATCATTACTCTACTTCCTACTTCCTTCAACTTCAGCTCCCTCATCCCAGATGCCCTGGATGCTTTTTCTGTTGTACCAAGTCCAAGCTTCAATATATATGAGAATGGACTCTCAGGCCACTTAAAGGCCACTCTTGGAGGCCGGTGGTCCAACACTTACAGATGGTCCTGCCCTGTCTTACACCTTATTTTTCCTTTTTATCAGAGAGAGCCATTAACTTCAGGGGTGCTCTTTCCTTTGAGGGTGCAGAGCTGTAAAAACTGAGTGGGAAAGAAAGGATGCACAGGTGAAAGGAATTGTGGGAGCATAGGTTAATGCTGGGAAAGTCAGAGAGGGCAATCTGAGGCCTAATCTTTGAAATAATGCCCATATAGCATAAAGTACACCAGTGTTTTGGTAGTTGGAAACACCAGAATGTCAGTATTTTGACATTTAAAAATCACTCTTAGTATTGAATTCTTTAGGCAGTGATTTATCTAATGTTTTTTTCTCTCCCCAAAGAATCAGCTCTTGGGATTTATCACCCAGATCTACCATTTTCCTCTGTAGTAATTCATTAATTTCTGATTTGTTTTCCTTGGGTTTATTTTTATTGTTCTTTTACGTACTTTTTGAGTTGGGCACTTGTTTCATTCACTCACTAATTATGTAGAGGTTTTAAAGCTGTAATTTAAACCGAACACAGATTTTTGGCTATCTATGTAATATTTTTCCTTGTTTTCTATGCTCTCTGAAATTTGTTTTAATATTATCTAAGCTAAGAGTAGTTTTGAGAAAGTTTTTAAATTCTACATGATTGAAGGAGGGTGGCTTTGGTTTTGTAAAAAAACTAGTTCTTGTTTTTGTTTTTTAGTATGTGGGTAGTTCCCTGGCTGGGAATCGAACCCAGGCCACAGCGTTGACAGCGCCAGCGCCGAAGCCTTAAGCCACTACACCACCAGGGAACTCCAAAAACTAGTTTTTTAAGCATTATCATACAATAAGTGTATTCTATTTGCAATTTTTTTTTAATTTAAACTTTCTTTGTGGTCCAATAATATGTACCATTTTTATAAACTAGGCACTTAAAAGATATGTTTTCAACAAGGTATAGTGTACAATATAATACATCTTCATTTCAACTTCCATCAGTTATTTTGTTCCTATCTTCTGTATTCTTTCCCTGAGAATTTTTTTGTCTACTTCATCTGTCCATGAAAGCGAATTAAAATCTGCTACTTATGTTTCTGTTAATTTCTCTTGCATTCATTACAGTTTCTGCTTTATTGTTTTGTTACAGTGATATTTTGGACATAAACATGACAGTTATGTCATAAATCTGAACCCTTTGCCATTATAAAGGACCCTTCATTTAACACTTTCTGCCATGAGTTAATAAGAATTGTTTGTCTCTTGTTATATTGAAATGCTACCTTTCTGTTTGTTAGCATTTGCTGTGTATGATCCTCTTCATGATGCTTTTGTTTTCTTCTTTTACCATAATTCTTTTTTTGCTTTTTGGTATGTGGGTAGTTCCCTGACTGGGAATCGAACCCAGGCCGCAGCGCTGACAGCGCCAACGAGGAAGCCTTAAGCCACTACACCATCAGGGAACTCCCTTACCATAATTCTTATCCCTTTCCTTTTCTTGTTCTGTTTTATGAACGTCCTTTTCTTTTTCTTTATCTTACTCAATATATGCTGATTCCACTTAGAAGAGGAGTGAATTTACACACTCAATACTTTTTTAAACCTTAAAAGTGTAAAAATAACAACATTTACCTTATGCAGTGTTATTCCCTGTTTTTTTTTTTTTAATGTTCTATATTTTCAAAACCACTAGGTTTTTTTTTGTTTGCTTTTTGTTTTTCTTTGGAGAAAGTTTTTCAGGTTATTGCACGTGGACTTCTTTATGAACATCTTGTAAAGAGGTGTATCTTGTTAAGATCAGTTCTTTTGAGTAGTTAATTGTTCAGTTTTTATTTATGGAACCTGAATTTTATAGTGACTGTTCCCTACTTTTTGCATTGACAATTAGAAACTTGAAACCAAATAAATGACTCAAGGTCAAATACTGTAAATGTATTAGTTTCATTCTAGATTCAATTTTATATCCTTGCCCTTTTACTCTTTTTACTACATATTTTCACCTTTTTAAAAAAAATTATAAATTTACAGGTGTGTTTGGATGTCTTAAAATACTTGCAGATATTTTTGGAACATGGTGGTATGTAAACATAGAAAAAATTTAGGATTATTTAATCTTGGCATAAAGGGATCATAGGTTCTTTTCTGTTGAGAAATTAGCCTCTCTTACCTTTAATTAGACTGATGAGTGTCTGGTGTCTCCCTGAAATTTATATATAGTATTCCTGATTATTCCTTTGAAGTACAGAGCACTCCAGGGAACACTACTGCTATAAGAATTCTGAGAGAAACTTAATCGTCCTAACTTGCTAAAGGCATCTCCCATTGTCTTCTTTCAGTGTATTTAATAGATCCAGTCCATTGATTTTAGGAAGTAACAGAGTGGATTGTCCATTCATTTTCCACCTTCTTACTCTGATTCACTGCTTCTCTCAGTGTACAAATACACTGGTCTGATTTTGTACGAATTTTTCATTCATTTTTCCAAAAATATAATTTGTTATCAGGTCCTTTTGGTGAAAAATAAAATCCTGAAACTGCTTGATGGTTTTTTTGTTTTTGTTTTTGTTTTTGTTTTTTTTTTTGGTATGTGGGTAGTTCCCTGCCTGGGAATCGAATCCAGGTCACAGCGTTGACACAGCTAGCACTGAAGCCTTAAGCCACTACACCACCAGGGAACTCCCGCTTGATTTTTAAAATGTAATTTTTTCCAGTTCCAACTCATGCATATTGACATTTCCCATGAGTTTTAACTGGCACATTTTCTTACCTGCCACAGTTACATGCAGGGCTATAACTGATTTTTATTTTATTTTTTTTTGTGTGTGTGTGGTTGTTGTTGTAGGGCTTAAGTTCTTTTTAGCTACATTACAACACAGCCCAGTCTCACTATTGAAACTAGTCCTTTGTTGTTTGTTTGTTTGTGGGTAGTTTCCTAGCTGGGAATCGAAATCGAACCCAGGCCACCGCATTGACAGCGCCAGCGCCGGAGCCTTGAACCACTACACCACCAGGGAACTCCCTAGTCCTTTGTTTTTATGTTGCTCCTTTCAAAGACTTGAAAAATTATTTTTTATTATTATCATTTATAAAGTATTTAAGTGTATTTGGATTTATTCTTGGGTTAGCAATTGATTAGCAGTTTGTTGCAGCATTAGTATATACTATACTGTTTTGATTATTGTAGCAATATAATAATTTAATATTTGTATTTTTATTAGTTTCAGTTATATACAATAATACAATGATTAGACATTTATGCCCCTCACAAAGTGATAACCCCAACAAGTCTACTACCCAAAAAACCACTAGGTTTCTCACTGGGATTTCTCCTTTTTATTTTTGATTGACTGCATTTTATCATCACATTTTTTAAAATTTCTTTTATGTTTAAGAATCTCTTGTCAGTTGTCATTACTTAAACGAGAAACACATTGTTAGGTCACAGTTTTTCCCTCTCCATTTTTAGTATCACACCATTATTGTCTGGCATTGAGGCTTTCTGAATCCAGCCTAATTATTTTGCCTTTACTTTTTCTGTAGATTGCTGAAAGAATTCCTTGTTTATCCTTGAATTTCAGTAACAAACAGATTACGACTTGGAATTTGTTGTTCAGTATCAGCATTTTATTGAAATCTTTGTTCTTTTGTCTTACAGATTTGAATTTTCTTTCAGTTTTGGGGGAAAACAACCTTCTGTTATGTCTAATTAATATGAGTCTCTGATTTTAGGGACACCAATCATTCATAAGTTGGATTCTCTTTGTCCTGCATATCTCTTGTCTTCTCTGTGATTGTTTTTTGTCGTTGTTTTGTTGTTGTTGTTGTTATATGTGGGTACTTCCCTGGCTGGGAATCAGGGACAGCACTGAAGCCTAGCCACTACACCACCAGGGAACTCCTCTGTGATTGTTTTAATCTTTGTTCTATTTACTGTTGTGTACCCTGCAATTGTCTCTTTGGCAGTAACTTGATTTTCAGCTTGTTCTAATCTTCTATAGTACTTATAATTCATTTATTAATTCTGTAATAATGTTTTTTATTAGCTCTGCAATCTTTCATCTCAACTTGAGCTCTTAATTTTATTATCTTTTTTAATTCATCAAGTCTTCTTATAACTCCAAACATTAGCAGATTATATCTTCATTTCATTTAATTAAGATTCTTCCATAGTGGATTTTTTAATATACATTTTTTAGTGCAGTTTTTGGTTCACAGCAAAGTTGAGCAGAAAGTACAGAGTTCCCACATACCCTCTGCCATGTACAGTCTCCCTATCAACATTTTACAACTGCAGTACATTTGTTATAAGCAGTGAACCTGTATTAACTATCAATATCACTCAAAATCCATCGAGAATATATTTTTACACCTATTCTTCATGCTACATTCCTCCCAAGTACAGATAGGTCATGTGTAGTTTTTGTTTTTCCATCTTGTTAGTGCTTAGCATCATCAGTTCACAAAATCAGCTTTTTGTACTGAGACATCCGAACAAGAATTGTCTTTGACTCTCTGCATGCGTTTAAATACCTCTCCTTTTTGTTCGCCTGTGAGTTCTGCTTCAAGGATTTCCCTAAGGAGTAGGGTTTGGCTGTGTGCAGCCTTGTTACAGACATGCACAGTGCTTTCTCTTGTGTCTTGATCAAATGTGCTGCAGTATACTCTGAGGTGGGTTCCATTGACACACCTTTAGGCTTCAGGTTTCAAACCCAGCGTGAACTCCTAGAGCCTTAGCCTATGCAGGATATGGTGTATTTGTTTCCTGAGCCTATTTTCTGAGCCATGTCCTTTCAGGAACACATTAATAATTTCTTGAACCAAAAGAAGGTTTTGGGTATGTGAAGCCACTTGGGGACACTTGTGTTGAGAGTTAACAGCCACATTTGATACTACTTTATTGTTCTGTTTGTTTGTTTTTTTTTACGTGGGTAGTTCCCTGGCTGGGAATTGAACCCAGGCCACAGCATGATACTACTTTATACCTATTTCTTACTCCTTTAGAAGATCTTACCTTACTTGTTTTTCCTTTTAGCTACATGTTAGCCAAATGTCCATTTATTATTAGAGATAATTAGATGTGGATAATTAGGATTTTTTTGCTCTTTCCCTCCTTACTTCCACAAAGAGTCTTTAGTATAATGAATTCTATTATTTACCTTTCTCTGGTGAGATGATCAGAAGGGTTTTTATGTTTAGGAGAATTTCTTGGGACTACTGGCAACATGACTTGTTCCACCTCTTTGAGTTGGGAGCTTTTTGGTAAAAGTTTTGGATTATTTTACTCAACTGCCAACCCTACCCCTATCTTCTCTCTAGAAAGCCAATTTAGGAGTTTACATAGAGAGTTTGCCAACCTACTCAGTTTCTTGGAAAAGTTTTTACTTTTCTTTTTCTCTGTTTTGTTGAAGCTGTTGCAGTTTTGATTCGTTGACAGTGTTGTGTGCCATAACATTTCTTAATCATAATCATATTTCAGGGACAAGAGATCTTGAGATTTGGCTTTTTATTATTAACTTAAGAAGACTTTTTTTTCTTGGATTTCATAAAGGAAATTTGAAATTCTTATGAACTTTATTATCTTCAGTTTTATTTAGCATTCTGAAGTGATAGTGCCTGCTTTTAGGCTCTTCCTTTACTATGATAATTGTTTATTGTATATTTCCTTTCTAAACAGTATATATTAGGGTTAGGAATATTTTCCCCCCAAAAATGATCTGTTGCAACATGGATGAACCTCCAAAACATGTGAATGAAGCCAGATACAAAAGGTCACACATTATATGATTGCACTTGTATAAAATACACACTCATAGAGACAAAGTGCGGATTAGTGATTACTCTAGGCTTGGAAAGGAGGGAATGGGGAGAAAGTGCTTAATGGATAAGGGGCTTTATTTTAAAATGGTGGAAACATTTTGAACTAGATAGAGGTGGTGATTGCAAAATACAGTGAATGTACTAAATGCCACTGAATTAATTACTTTAAAATAGTTAATTTTATATTATGTGAATTTTACCTCACTAATTAAAAAAAAATAAATAATGATCTGTCAAATGTAAAAGGACAGTTCCCAAAGAAGAGGCTGAGAGAAATGCCATAATTAGACTTTCTGCTCAAACAGCAATGAAATAGGTAGGTGATTTAACATTTTTTTTCCACATATTTTATTGTATTTTCAAGAGCATTTTATATAGATGCATATAATTTAGATTTTAGTGGCAATAGCTATAGTGAGATAGTTCCTGTCACTTTTATAACCAATGAAGAGTTCTTAAATGATAGGACACTGATATCTTAAGTCAAAAAACTAATATTTCTTCGAATCAGCAAATTATACTTTGACTGTCATCTCATTCATTTTATCCTAAAAGTAATAACTCAGCACTTAGCTACCCCTTAACAAAAACCATTGGCTTAAGTGCACACACACTCCTAAATCACCAATAGCTGTGAGTAAACTTTTTTTTTTTAGAAGATTTGACAGTATTTATTAAGAATTGTTAAGTATGAAATAAAGTGCTATGCATAAACTTGATACAATATGTAACATCTTGCAAATGGGTTTAGGAATGGGAGTCTGTCATGCATGTATTAGTAGTTATCCTCTATCAACTGGAATATAGAATTGGCTTTTGTGTATATAATTGCTTGTTGTAATGGTATTCATACATCCTATTTTAATAACATAAATATCTTTATCTGTAAAATGGCAAATACCAGGGATGCCCCAAAAATATATACACATTTTAAGAGTTATTATCTGTGTATTAACAGAAATACAAATGGCAACCACTTGGAACACTTCTTGTAATTACAGAAGTCAAACGTGACTTGTAGTTAGCTTTTGTTATCGGCATAAAGTATTACAGTTTTAATACAGTTTTTTTTTTTCTTTCTTAAAATGAGTATACTTTTCTGGTACCCTCTGTATCTATCTCTGAAAGGTGATTGTGATTATTAGAATTGGTTAATTGATGTAAAGGTTCAGAACAGTGCTTAGTATATCATAAGCACTCAGTAAGTACTAGTTAGAGTAGTGACAAGGATAACTGCTGCTATTGCTGTTACTTAACCAGAATTCCTAGTGTTAGGTATCTTAGTGGTTTCCAGTCCATTACAGAAAAACAGGGGCACTGAATACTTTTTCGCCTTCATTTACGTATAATAGCCCCATAATAAAGACTTAGTACTGACATTGCTGGTATGTGTCTTTGAGCTTGCCAGTATGTGCTGGAGAAAGGTTTAGCAGCTTATACTCATAACAAATGAAAGTACTGTCTGTGTTACCACAATCTCAAAGGTGACTTTTTCAATATGGCCCTTGACTTCCACCAGAGCTAGAAACTAATATCCAAGGAAACTAGTTAATGTTATCTGTCTGGATCACCCATTGATAAATATTTATTGAAATATAGTTGTAGTTTTAAAAAAAGTTTTTTGAGTCACAGACTGGGTTAATACCCTAGTCTTTTTACCTTCTAACAGTGTGACCTTGGACAAGCTATTTAACCTCTAAGTTTTTCTTTTAATCTTTAAAATTATGGTATAATAGCATCTAGTTATGAAAATTAAATGAAATCATGCGTTTAAAGTGCTTAGCATGGTACCTGCCACTTAATATCTAGCTATGGTATTGTTATTAATACTACTAGAGATGGGGAGAAAAATAATGCTTTATGATTTCCTTAAAGCAAATATTGGTCATTGATTTCATATCATTTTAATGTAGAGAGCTTTTCTCTTTAAGTAACTTTAGCTACCAAGGTCCTTTATATTATAGTCTAAACTTCATTTCCCTAATTTGATTCTGTTCATTTTTGATGTTGTCCTTTTATTAGTTTTCTTTACTTTTTTCTCTTTTTTTTTTATACTGTCCTTTTATAAATGCATACATTTCAGAGTTTCTAAACTATGTGTATGCTATTTTGTTGCTTTCCTGACTGTAGACATCTGCTTAGGGAATACCATATTCTGTAGAAAATTAACATTTTTAAATTGTTTGCTTCACAGCAAATGATCTCAGAAATCATATAGTTGGCCTAGTTTCGTTGTGTTTAAACATATTGACTTTGTTTAATTAGTTTCTACCTTATATGCAAGTATAAATCACAAATTAGTCAATAAGCATTTAAAAAGCTTTGCCTTGAAGAAACATGTTCTCTGTCTTGATGTATAGATTATAGGTGATTATTTAATATCGGTTTTTCTCTTAACAATCTCTAAAGGTATTTAGTAAAATTTGGGGTGTTTATGGAAAGTTGTACATTTTATTACTTCAATTTTGTATTTTAAGCATAACTTCAGCAAGTAATGTAGTGTTGATTTCTTTTGTCAGCAGTAGTATTTTCACATTCTTTCCAAAAGTATCCCATTTCATAAGTATATGTATTGAGTATTTTCTACATTCTAGCCATTTATGCTACCCAAAGGGGTTTAAAATCTATGACATTGAGCTTATCCTCCAGAATTTCACCGTTTGTTGGATATCCTGAAATTATACTTGATTTGTTTCAAAAAAAGAGGTATTTATTATATATTCATAGAATTGTCTGGAAAACTGAAGCCATCTTAATTTTCTTTTAGTTGTGATTAACATTTATTATTTTCAATTTTATTTCACTCATGCTGCCAATTGTCATTTTTTACTGCTGTTAGTGTCTTTTTAAATTCCCATTTCTATTACAATTTATTCCTAATCTGTTTGAGACTGAAATCTTCACATGTCCAAACTTTTTAGAATTCTTATTTAACAGATCTGAGTAATGGCATCTATTTAACTTTTCTTTGAATTGTTATTGGTGAGCTTACTTAAAATTTAAGTTACAAGCTACAACATGGATGAACCTTAAACATTATGCTAAGTGAAGGAAACAAGACACAAAAAGCCACATTTTTACATGGCTTCATTTGTATGAAATATCCAGAATAGGCCAATCTATAGAAATAGAAAGTGGTTTACTGTTTGCCAGGGATTGAAGAAAACAAAGAATGGAGAAAGTCTACTAATGGGTATGGAGTTTCTTTTGGGAGTGATGAAAATATTCTGGAATCAGATAGTGGGTATGATTTAAAAACTTCATAAGTGTATTAAAAACCACTGAATCATATACTTTACAAGAGTGACTCTTAAGGGAATTATATCTCAATTTTTAAAATCTGCACATTGCTTTGTAACAAATGATCCCAGAAGTCGCATAGTTGGTTTAGTTTTATTGTGTTTGAACATATTGTAATGTTTGTCTTTTATTCATTGGTTTAGACTTTAAGTTTCTCAGATGTACTGTGCAATAAAGGCACAATTTGTTTTTGTTTTTTTTTTAAGGGATAATAGAAGTTTACATGTGCATTAAATGAACATTCAGATAATATACATTGTTTGTAAAATAAAAAACAAAAGTCTTTTTACTTAGTTACGGTTGAGCAGCTCTAACCTCCCTAGATAGCAATAGTTTGGGGATATTAAGGAACAAATGTTTGTGAACCCTAAATATCTAAAGAATTTTAAGGACTGTCATTTTTTAACAAGAAAGGATTACAATAATTAAAACAATAAAAAACAAAAAACTTACTAATCTATTTTACCTTTTTCTTCATTAAGAATAAATTGTAAAATCTTTTAAAATTTTAAATTGTATATTGCCTTTGAGTTTTGCTTTCATTGCCTATTTTATTATTTTTAAGTTCAAAATTTATAATTTTTTAGTAATTTCTTTGGTCTTTTTATGTTTTGATTTTTAGGCTATGGAGTTACTAGTAGAGAAAGCAATCAGTAGTGCTTCTAGTCCTCAGAGTCCTGGAGATGCACTGAGAAGGGTTTTTGAGTGCATTTCTTCAGGAATTATTCTTAAAGGTAAGTTTTACTTCATTTTTATTGTTTGTATATTTGATAACTGAATAAGAACTTTTCTCTCTTTTACAAAAAGCTAATGTGTTTTTTGTTTTTTGTTTTTTTTTTTTGTCACTTTGGTGATTCTTGTAGGTAGTCCAGGACTTCTGGATCCTTGTGAAAAGGATCCCTTTGACACCTTGGCAACAATGACTGACCAGCAGCGTGAAGACATCACATCCAGTGCACAGGTACCTGTGTTCCTAATCCCAGAACTCTTGGATCACTGCCCTTAAGGTTTTGTTTTTTTATAATTGACCTGTAGAAGAAATACTGTATGGTACTCAGTATTCACTTCTCTGCTGCTTTAGTAAGTTAAGTCCTTAGAGGAGATTATAATGCAAATAATGCAAACTAGATTTCACTGAAACACTCTTAAATTTTATTATTTTAACTATTTGTGTGTCTAATTACATAAATATAAAAGTACAGTAGTATATATATCTAAAGATCAGTAGAGAAACTATATATCCTCTGGTTGTATGGAAGGGATGTCCTTTGTGGTTTATGGTAAATATTGGTATAGTTTAGCTTCTCCTGCCACTGGAAAGACCACCCAATGTAGTAATTAAAAATGTGGGCTCTGGAGTGAAGACACTCTGGGTTTGAATACCAACTCTGCCATCTCATCTATAAAATGTGGATAAAATCAGTGTCTCAAGTAGTATTGTTGGGAGGATTAAATGAGTTAATATGTATAACTATAATGTGTAGGTTATGTGCTGTTGAGTCGGCTCTGATTCCCAGCAGCCCTGTGACTGAGTAATGTCCACACTGTCCTGTCCTCAGCAGCCCTCTTCAGCACCTTGTAGACTCGTTATCTATGGCTCTCGTATTTACTCTTCCTCTTTTTCTGCTACCTTCTGTTTTTTCCCAGCATTGTTGTCTTTTCCTAAGAACCCTGCCTTCTCATATTATTTATTCCCGAAATAGGACAGCTTCAGTTTTGTCTTTTTGTTTCCAGTAATGTTTCAGGCTTAATTTGCTCTAGGACCCACTTACTCAGTCTCTCTGATGGTTTGGGGTATTCATAGAGCTCTCCTCTAATGCCATAGTTCAAATGAATCACTTTTTCCTGTCAGCCTTCTTCACTGTCCAGCTTTATGTTAGCTGTTAGTTATCATTATCATTATCATTCTCAATTATCAGTCCTATTGGAAGAAGAATCTTGGAAAAGGAAAATGTGTATGAACCTAATGAATGAATCAGAAAGTTAATCTAGGAGGGGGGTTCCCTGGTGGTGTAGGGGCTAGGCTTCAGTGCTGTCACCGCCACGGCCTGGATTCAATCCCCACTCAGGGAACCAACCAAAAAAAATTTTTTTTTAATTTAGGAATCTAAAATTCCTACAGGTTTCCTTTTGCTTATTTGTTTGTTTGTTTGTGATTCCAGAAGTGTATTAAATGTACTATTTCATCTGAAAAAATAGTTGAAAATAGTCTAAACAACAGCCACTTTGGAAACTAGTTTGACTCCTAGGTGTATATATGCCCAAGAGAACTGAAACCATGTCCACATAAAAACTGGTACACAAATGTTCATAAGCAGCATTGTGCATAATTGCCAAAAACTGGAAACATCCCAAATGTTCATCAGTTGATGAATGGATGGATAAAAAAATTGGCATATCCACACAATGGAGTATTATTCAGCCATACAAAGAAATGAAGTACTGATACAAGCTACAGTATGGATGGACATTGAAAACCTTAGGCTGAGTGGAAAAAGCCAGACACAAAGAGCCATATGATTCCATTTATATGAAATAGCCATAGTAGGCAAATCTATAGGAACAGAAAGTAGATTAGTGATTGTCAGGGTGCGTGAACCATATCTCAAAAAATAGTCTAAACAGTTACATTGAGGGTTATAACCATATAGTTAAAGTTGCTATTTAAGCAAGTAACTGTAAAATCTTGGATTAGTTTAAGGGATATATATTCCCAGATATTTGAGGAATAGATTAAGCCTCAGAACTCCCTCTAGTTTCAAGATTTCATGAAATCCTGTGACATTGATGCCTCTTATATATTCCTGTATATACATAGCAGGTGTGTGTGTGTGTGTGTGTAAGTAAAAGTGGGAAAATACCAGGGGTGTCAAAAACATGTACACATTTTAAGAGATGTTATCTATATATTACTTCTCAAAGTTGAATTATGGTAGCAGTGTGTATTATGTTTGCTCAAAAGATGACATTAATCAAATGAATGCTAGAGACAGGCAGGACAGACAGTCAAAGAAAATGGCGGAAGCATGGTTGTCGCTCAAAGGAGCACAAGACCATTTTGAATTGGTATTTGAAATTCGAGAACATTGTTTTAATTTCCCCCACCTTCTCCTGCCTTAACACCCCTTGACTTACTTCTACCTGTGGAGGATCTTAGGGTGTTGGGGTACCATAGAAAATTGGCTACACTGGCTGTACTTCGGGGAGAGATTGAAATGGCACGTGCAGCAGTATAAGTGGACACTTTGGTCAGCGTTGCTCAAGCAGTAGTTCGTGGTAATCAGAAGTGTCTGGATGCTGATGGTAACCACTTTGAATACCTCTTGTATTAATAATTGGAAAAGTCCAACGTGACTTACATTCATCTTTTGTTACCAGTATATATTGAGCATTGCAATTTTAATACAGTTTGTATCCTTTCTTTAAATGTGTATACATTTTTTTGGCACCCTATGTATGACTGTGACCCAAAGAATAAATGAGACACTTTTCTTTTGCTATATATTGTTTCAGAATTTTTAAAAACATAATACCAAATTTCTTCAAGATTTAGTTTTCAAATTACGTTTTAAAAATAAAAATAGCGTGTACACAGAAAAACCTGAAAATAAAAACAGCAGAATATATGGGGCATTTCAGCTGTGAAACTAATATTGTTCAAGGTATTTCTTTTATTAAAGAGGCTCTTTTACATATAGAGATATAAACCTAATAAGAATTATTATTTTGGTTTTTAAAGTTAACTCTAAATTCTGATTATGTTGCAGTTTGCATTGAGACTCCTTGCATTCCGCCAGATACACAAAGTTCTAGGCATGGATCCATTACCCCAAATGAGCCAACGTTTTAACATCCACAACAACAGGAAACGAAGAAGGGATAGCGATGGAGTTGATGGATTTGAAGCTGAGGGGAAAAAAGACAAAAAAGATTATGATAACTTTTAAAAAGTTTCTGTAAATCTGCAGTGTTATTAACAACAGGTGCCCATTTGTTGGCTGTTTTTCATTCATGATAATGTGTCCTTTGAAAAATTTATCAAGAATTTGAAGAATTTTATCGAAGAACCAAGTTTTTCTGTGACATTAAAATTTTAATGTACAGTGTTAGGTATTAATATGAATGGGAAGACACTGCCATCTATGGGGAAAACAGTGGTTCAGATTTTTTTCCTGTTATTTTGGTTTTATTTACTGGTTGTTCTAATTCCCCTATTTTTGTGTCTTTTATTAACTAGTCTTATTACATCTTGACTATATTTAATACAGTATATGTGCTTCAGTTGCTCTGTGTATTTTGAGATTTTTATTTAGAGGTTTTGTTTGTTCTTTGGCACTAGCTATTTGTGTTACAGATGATACCTTTACCCCGTCCTAATATTATACAGCAGTACGTTTTTTGTAATGTGCGACTGCAGAAGTTTTTTTCTTTTGTTTTGTTACTCTATATGTGATGGATTACAACACAAAAAGTTATCCTGCCATTTAAGTGCTCAGAACAGAACTGAATGTTTCTGCAGATCTTGTGGCATTTTTCTCTCTAGTATGATATATAAAGGTGTAATTAAGACAGATTTCTGTTAATCTAATCAAGTTTGCTGTTAGTTGTGCATTAGCAGTATAAAAGCTAATATATACTATATGGTCTTGCAACAGTTTTAAAGCCTCTGCATAATAATAAGAATGCATGACATTTTTGTTTTTAATAGACTTTTAAAACTATAATTTTAGGTTTGACACGTAGATCTTTGTACAGTTGACTTTTTGACATAGCAAGGCCAAAAGTAACTTTCTGAATATTTTTTCTTCTGCATAAGTGGAAAGGGCATTTTTCATACTATAAGTGGGCTAACCAATATTTTGAAAAGAACTTTATCATTGTGCAACTAACAACAGTAACTAGCCCTTAATTATGATGACAGTTCCTTATTTGGTGTGTGTGAGATAACTCTAGCGGCTATTACAGTATAAAACAGTTGAATGATTCCTTCCCCCTCTTCTCCCACACCCCATCACCCAGATAATTTACAATTCTATTAACAGTGAGGTTGATAAAGTATTACTGATTTAAAAAAAATTAAGATTATCTAAGGGAAAAAAAAATTATTTGGTGTGGCCACCTTATATGCTTATGTGTCCTACAAAAAAATATTCTAGCAGTGGTGTAATGAAACGTTACATCTTACTGTTGATGTATGTATGCTCTGGTACACAGATGTCATTTTGTTGTCACAGCACTACAGTGAAATACACAAATAAAAACTTAAATTCATATAATGACTTAAATGTATTGTATGTTAGAATTCACATCATAAACTGCTTTTGCTTTGAAATGATTATGCTTCAGTGAAACCATTTTCAGGTGTGTTAGGTACTTACCACTTTGACAAATGTTTGTTGCCTGAGCACACAGTTTCCAGAAAATTTTATAATTCAGTACACCATTTTGATCCAATTTCTTTCTTGGGTCAGAATCTTCTCCCAGTCTCTCAGAGAACCAGGAGACTGTAGGGAACGGCCACTGGGGAGTAAGACTTGGGCTTTTCTTTCAAGTTTGTCACATGTTATCTGTGTAACTTTCAGGCAAGTCTTTTTCTTTTCTTTTTTTGATATTCATTTTCCTGGATCTTATTTTACTCTTGAATAATTAATTAGTCATCCAGTAGATTTTTGGAACTTTGTTTTTCACAGTTCTCTTAAGAAGAAAATAACTGAAATCTGTTACACAGTAATGACAGACACCATGTTTTTGCCTGGTCTTTTCACACCTTTTCCTGTTTAAAAGTACCATAGCAATAAGTGAAGGTGCTATATTTCTTATTTTTCAGATGAGAGAATTGAAACCCAGAACGGCTAAACTGAAGACCACACATCAATTTAAATGACAGTTAAAACTGAGGGGTTTCACAGTTTGTGCTCAGCACTTTGCCAGGCTGCTCCCTTTGTCTTGGAATTGTTTTCTGAAAGTGTTCTCATCCCATGTTTCAAAATTTTGGTTTGTGTGTCTTCATCCAGATATGCAGTTGGTGCCATTTAAAATTTTTACTGTTATAAAATAATTACTTCAGCATTTGTTTTGGCATGGCTTAATTGTTTTTATAGCTGTGGTTAGACCCACATTAACCATCTTGTGTGAAATAACATGGATTGAACATTCTTTAGTCTTTTCTTCTGCTTTGACAGTAAAAAAATTATAAACTCTAGTCAAAGTCAGCATTGGTTATCAACCTGATAATGAAATTTAGGGGGGCGGGCAAAGGGGCGCATTCCCTGGCCAGGAATCGAACCCAGGCTGTGGTGGTAAGAGTGCCGAAGCCTGGGCACTACACCACCAGGGAACCCCTGATAATGCATTCTTGAACCAATTGTTTTGGCAACTAATTTACTTGTTATCCTCCGCATCTCAGGTTGGCTTTCCCTGTTACTAGTGCATGCTATGTTACAGTAATTTAATGATGATAAAAATAAAACAAAATTATTATCTCTCCCCAATTATATAATGTACTCCAAATTAGAATTTTGTCTTCACCACTATTGTCTTTTCTGTTTCTTTGAATAAGATAAAATTAAAAATGCAAAATTGCATAACAGCATAGCAGAACACACCTGACTTTTTTCAGTCAGTAGCACTTTAAATCATTTTCCCTGCTAAGTGTAAGCTTTTGTGCCATGCTGTTACGTTGTGAATTTTGTTATAAACAACAGTTCTTTAGCAGAGCCACCATTTTTTTTATACTGAATTTGACAACCTTTTTTTTTTTTGCTTGGTTGGTTGGTTCCCTGACGGGGAGACGAACCCAGGCCATGGCAGTGAGAGCACTGAAATGTAACCACTAGGAAACCCTGCCTTGACAGCTAATTTTTAATTTTTTTTTTCAATAAAGAGAAAACTATATATAGAAAGATAATGTTCGTAGTAGTGGTCTCATTTGATTTTATGAGAGTCATCTGGGCAACATTATAAAAATTAAGATTTTAAGCCCTACTTACAAAGGTTCTGACTTGAGGGCCATGATAAGCCTGAGGATGTGCATTTTAAGATTACTTTCTCTTAGGTAGTTATGAGAAAGGATTGTTTTATACACGTTATAAAAGTCAGGGTATAGAGGAGTACGTGGCATAAAATGTCTCGTGCTTCCCTTGCCTTTGTCCCTTCGCAGAGACAGCCCGTGTTACTCATTTGTGTATCCTTCCATACATGGTCTGTGTGCACGTGTTAGCATGCATGTGCACACCCCTTGTTCCTTACACAGATAGCTACATAACTGCAATTCTGCACCTCACCTTTTTTCCATCGACTGTATCTTAAGTCTTAGATAGTTCCACATCAGTACACATAGGAAACTGCATTTTTAATAAGCACTGTAGAATCATTCCAAATTTTATTTTTCATTAATTTTAGGTGATTATGATGGAAGTGGTACATGAAAGGTATTTTATTAGCTATACAATATATATAGCAATAAGTTAATTGGGATGTTCAGCAAATCATAACCCATTTTCTAATTTTATTGATTATGGGCAATTTTAGTCTTTACCTTGCTTAGTGTAATAATATTAGGTGTGAAATAAAATCTAAATAATATTTTTGAACAGCACTTAAACTGGTTCCACATTAAAGACAAGCTACTATATTCACATTATCCTAATATAAAATACATAATATTAAAGAGTTAAGAAATAGAAGGGGAAAAACAGCACGCAAGCTTGGATCAGTATGGGCCCCGTATTAAAAATACAGGGGGAGTTCCATGGTGGTGTAGTAGCTTAAGGTTTTGGTGCTGGCGCTGTCAACGCTGTGGCCTGGGTTCGATTCCCAACCAGGGAGCTACCCACATACCCCAAAAATAAAAATATACAGGATAATGCAGTGTGACAGGTTCCTGATGAAAAAAAAGGTACAAGGTGTTGAAATTGACCTGAAGCCTTGCTATGAGCTGTTTAAAAAGAGCAAGCTATATTTCAGCAATTCAGTGTGCAATGTAAATGCAGATAAAAGCAAGCTTGCCTTTTGTTAATGCATGTCATGGGGGGTTGGAGGGAAGTCAAAACTTACATTAACAATCAGCTGATTTTAGAAAGCATTGGAACCCTTTTAACAGCGAAGGAGCTTCCTTGTGTCCTTTATCTCAGTGGTATCGAAAATAAGAGAGTTCTTTCCCCTGTATCCAGTTTCACTTTCATGGTGGTTAACCATGGTGCAAAAATATTAAGTAGGAAGTTCCAGAAATAATTTGTAAGTGTTAAATTGTGTGCCATTCTGAATATCGTGAAGTTTCACACCATCCAACTCCACCCAACACAGGTCTTGAGTCATTGCTTTGTCCAGTGTATGCACACTGTTACATACACTACCCACCTGTAGTCACCCTGTAGCCATCCATCTAGATTAGATTGGTTATCAGAGAGACCACATTCCTACAGCTTAAATTGTGTATTGTTATGATCTATTGTTAACCTCTTACTGTGCCTAATTTATAAACTGTCACAGTTGTGTGTGTATAGGTGAAAGCATATACAGGATTCAGTACTTTTCCTCTGTTTCCGGCATCCACTGGGTGTCTTGGAACATAGCCCCAGTGGATAAGGGGGACCACTGTATATAGTTATGCTGCAGTTGGCATTGGTCACACCACATTTGAAGTATGGGCTATGAAGTAATCTCCATTTCAGCCCTGGGCGTTAGTTCTTAAGTGATAACTCTAAAGATAGAGTGACCAATAGAGTGAATTTGTTCCAAACGATACTGGGACAAGAGATGTGGAAGAGAAAGGATTTTAAATATTTTCTAATACAAATAGCTATAGAAAGAATATTAATTGAAGAAACAGCTTTTTAAAATGGATGGAGGTTATTTGCAAAAGTTGTTGCGATGTTCAAAATTACAACCACCTGTTTTAAGATTGTGGTTAAAGGCCTGGCATTAAGTATGAAAGAAAATAAGGTGATTCTTTCCAAGTTTAAAATACTATTATGCTGTTAGTGTTTGTACCTACTGAAGATCATTTGAATAGAACTCAAGTGGCCAGTTGCCTCAAAGTTGATCATTATTTCATGACAGCCAACGTAAAATTTATAAATAAGATTTTGGAAAAATGCGTGTTGCTTTTGCTACACCTTCTTAACTTTTCCCTTTTTCCATGGCACTGAACTTCCTGGGCGGGGTGTGGGGGGTGGGGTTCCTACCCCTCTGCACATTCTTTCTGTGTTTCTGCTTCTTCCAAATAGCACTTTCTGTGGTGACAGGCACCTTCTGCATGTGTACATGCTATTAGTGATCTCATCCAACTTCCAAGTTTTAGATAGGTAACTCCCTTTTTAAAATTATTTCCAGGAATTCCCTGGTGGTGTAGTGGCTTAAGGCTCTGGTGCTGGCGCTGTCAACGCTGTGGCCTGGGTTTGATTCCCAGCCAGTGAACTACCCACATACTACAAAAAAAAAACAAAAAAAAATTATTTCCATACCAAGCATTCAAAGAAGAATTAACACCTATCCTCCTCAGACTGTTCCAAAAAATTGAAGAGGAAGCAATACTTCCTAAATCATTCTATGAGGCCAACATTACTCTAATAACAAAGCCTGGTAAAGACAACACACAAAAAAACTATAGACCAATATCTCTGATGAACACAGATGCAAAAATTCTAAACAAAATATTAGCATATAGAATACAACAATGCATCAAAAAGATCATACATCAAGATCAAGTGGGATTCATCCCAGGAGCACAAGGATGGTTCAACATAAAATCAATCAATGTGATACACCACATAAACAAAAGGTCATATGATCATATCAATTGATGCAGAAAAGACATTTGACAGGATACAACATCCATTTATGGTCAAAACTGAATAAAATGGGTATAGAAGGAAAGTATCTCAACATAATAAAGGCCATATATGACAAAACCTCAGGTAGTATCATACTGAATGGGGAAAAGCTGAAGCCCATTCCCCTAAAATCAGGAACAAGACAGGGATGCCCCCTGTCACCACTGCTATTTAATATAGTACTGGAAGTTCTAACCAGAGTATTCAAGGTATCCAAAGGAATAACAGGTATCCAAATTGGGAGAGAAGAGGTCAAATTGTCACTATTTGCAAATGACATGATCCTTTATATAGAAAATTCCAAAGACTCCACCAGGAAACTTGGAAACAATAAACGACACAGTAAAGTTGCAGGATACAAAATCAACATAGAAAAATCAACAGCATTCCTATACAAACAACAAATCTTCAGAAAAGGAAATGAGGAATTCCCTGGGGGTGTAGTGACTTAAGGCCTTGGCGCTGGCGCTGTCAATGCTGCGGCCTGGGTTCGATTCCCACCCATAAATATATGTGCAGATGATTTGTGATAAAGGAACAGAAAATATGCAATGGGGAAAAGATAGCCTCCAGTAGATAGTGCTGGGAAAACTGGAAAAACATAGGCAAAAGAATGAATCTGAGCTGTGAACTCTCGCCACATACTAAAATTCACACAAAATGGATTAAAGACCTTCATATCAGACCTGCAACAATAGACTATAGAAGAAAATATTGGTACTAAACTTATAGACCTAGGACCCAAGGAAGACTTCATGAACCTGACCTTCAAGGCAAGGAAAATAAAAACAAAAATAAAGGAATGAGACTACATCAAACTAAAAAGCTTCTGCACAGGAAAAGAAACCATCAATAAAGCAAAAAGCCAAATGAATGAGAGAAAATATTTGCAAATAACGCCTCAGATAAGGGTCTGATATCTAAAATATATAAAGAACTAGGCTCTTGAGACATTTTCCTGCTTGAGCCTGCTCCTATCTCTTTGGAGTGTACTTTTTCTCAATAAACTATCTTTGTTTCACCAAAAATAATAATAATAAAATAAAAAAATAAAGATCTAATACAACAACAAAAAAACAACCCAATTAAAAAGTGGGCAGAGGACCTAGGCAGACACTTCTCCCATGAAGAAATACAAATGGCCAGCAGACATGAAAAAATGCTCATCCTCATTAGCTATCAGGGAAATGCAAATCAAAACCACAATGAGATACACCTCATACCTGTGAGAATGGCTATTATCAACAAAACAAGGAATAACAGGTGCTGGAGAGGATGTGGAGAAAAAGGAACTCTGGTACACTGCTGGTGGGAGTGCAAACTGGTACAACCACTGTGGAAGGCAGTGTGGAGGGTCCTCAGAAAATTGGGAATGGAGCTACCATGTGACCCAGCAATCCCCCGTCTGGGGATCTACCCAGAAGACTTGAAAACCTTTGTCCGCAAAGACTTATGTACCCCAATGTTCATCGCAGCACTGTTCACAGTGGCCAAGACATGGAAACAACCAAAATGCCCTGTGACAGATGACTGGATAAAGAAGCTGTGGGAAAAAAAAAAAAAGAAGAAGCTGTGGCATTGGAGTTCCCTGGTGGTGTAGTGGCTACGCTTCGGCACTCTAACTACCACGGCCTGGGTTTGATTCCCAGCCAGGGAGCTAACCAGAAAAAACAAAACAAAAGAAAACAAAAAACAGCAGCAGCAGCTGGGGTACATACACACCATGGAATATTACTCAGCTATAAGAAAAGATGAAATATTGCCATTTGTGACAAAATGGATGGACCTGAAGATCATCATGTTCAGCAAAATAAGCCAGACAGAAAAACCCAAGAAGTATATACTTCACTCATACGTGGAATATAAAACAAAAACAGCAAAGAAAAAACAAACTCATGGACACAGCGAATAGTTTAATGGTTATTTGGGGACAAGGCGGGAGGAGTGGGAGAAGAGCGAGGGGGCAGGAGAGGAGAGAGAGAGAGCCAAACACATGGTGATGGAAGGAGAACACACTGGGTGGCGAACTTACAATGCAACACGTAAACGACGCACTGTAGAAGTGTACACCTGGAATCTATGTAACTCTTGCTAGGCAATGTTGCCCCAGTAAGTCTAACAGTAAAAAAATTATTTCCAAATCCTGTTTCTATCCAAACTCCAGTCTTGGTTTTTTTCTTTCTGCCTCTAGTATATACACTATTCAGCCTATAAAACCCTGGTTTATTCATCCCAAGCATCTGTTAGATCATGTCACTGCTAATCAAAAGAACTTCAGCGACTCCACATCACTGTGTTAAAGACTATATATTATTTCATCCTGATAACATTACTACATAATAGCTATTACACATGAGGTTAAGTTAATTTGCTATAACAAAAGATCATTTGAATGATCATCTGAAAGTGAAATACTTGAGAAGTTCTGTTCACTTTAAAGCCTGAGCTTTACCCCTATGCCATGTACCTCCTACAGATGTGGTTTTATAGCCAAGCCTCTTTCTGTTGAATTTTAAGGCTCAAGACATGGTGTGCAAATAGGTTTTAAGTATCCCAATTTTGGTCTACTCCAAAGGTCTGCCATTCAACCTTCCCCCCTTTTCATTCTAAAGAACTTACAAAGCTATATATCTTTCAAAGATCAGTGGTTAAGGATATGATAAAAGGAAATTCCATCTCCTTTGTTCTGCATGTTAACCTCTACCTGAGCTAGAAGTCAGAAATGATAGCTTATGTACTATATAGCTGCATCTTACATAGCCCAAACACTGTTAGCAGCCCTGAGCCAACATATTAAGAATTTCACACAAAAATCCCAATTTGACTTCTCTTGAAAAATGGGAAGGTTCAATGTAATGGTCACTCTGTTTAACAGGGGTGTCCAAATTTTAGGCTTTCCTGGGCCACATTGGAAGAAGAATTGTCTTAGACCACACATTAAATACACTAACATTAACAATAGTTGATAATTTTTTTAAAAAGTCCATGCGTAATTTTCATAATGATTTAAGAAAGTTTAAAAATTTGTGTGGGACTGCATTCAAAGCCATCCTGGGCTGTATGCACCCCACTGGCCACAGGTTGGACAGGCTTGCTTTAGAGCATTGGCTCCCAAGTGGTGGTAGGCATACCCTCAGGGGTATGTGCTGGGCCGTGCAGGGGTACGTGAAAAATAACCAGTAATGTCAAAATATCAAAGTAAAAAATGCAAAACAGTTATGGAACAATAAATGTTAAGTTTGAATCACCGTTAATGGAGACACTTAAAAATCAGATCACATTAGCAAACGATGATTGGTGAGGGTGTGGCTATGAACCCTTGTTCTTCTACCAATCATTACATAGTTTCAGAACAATCCATTTGTGACAGTTATGGAACGACCGCATACAAATACATCTGTAGCCAGACTGTCTAATCAATTTAGTTATTGAGTGAATAAAAGTGAGTGCATTGTCTTTAATCGTGATTCTTTTCAAGTAGTTTTTTTATTTAATGTTTCAATACTTGATCATCATCATCAATATTTAACTGTTACAAATATTGTAAAATGAAATCTGTAGTTTGTACTTTTGTGCAGTAATTTTTCTTTCCTAACTTATTACCTCATTTCCACTATTTTACATTAAGGTAGGCACTGAACAAAAAGTGTCAGTGTTTGAAAACAGCTGTTTTAAAAAGAAGGTATAATTTATAGAAATGGGTTTAAAGGGGGTACTCAAGTGGAAAAGTTTGGGAACCACCACTTTAGATGATAAACTTAAGACAGAGCCTCTTCTGGACAGCTTACCACAGCCTCCACGGTCCCCTATTTTGCCCTCCAGCCTGGCCCTGTGGGTATTTAGTTTTATTACATCTCAGATTCCAGCCATTGTACCTATGGACTCTTTCCATTTTAGTGTGCAATCGCATCTATCGCATCTATTAAACCCAGGCACAGGGGTTCCCTGGTGGGGTGACTAGGTTTCAGCGCTCTCAGTGCCTCAGCCTGGGTTTGTATTCCCAGCCAGGGAGCTACCCCCAGAGCAACAACAACAACAACAACAACAACAACAACAACAAAAACCCAGGCACAAAGAATCTCTAAAATTACTTTCAGTTTCAAAATTCTTCTATTCTGTGATCACATATTAACTACCTGCTAGCACACTTGACGATAACCCCTATTTGATGTAAAGGACATTTGATGCACGTCTTTTATTGATTGTCTCAAGAAAAAATCAGGAAAGAGACTTGAAATTTAAGCAAGCTACAGCTTTAATTCTTTATTTCAGAGTAGAGACCAAAAATCTATCTCCTGAAACTCTCCTAGTAACATTGGAGGAGCCTGCCTGTCCTGTCTGCTCTTTCCCTGGACTAGGAGAAAGAGGTGGAAGAAAAGGTTTTGGGAATTGAGAACAAAGATGGGCTAAAAGGAAAATAAGACTTTTCTAGATGGCAAAATTCTTAACTGTATACGTTCTTAATGTTTTACTTCCTATGAAATCTTACTGTATATCAAATGAGATGAAAAGGAGAGAGCTTAGTATTGGATGAAGTGAAAAGGGCGCTGCAACTAAATTATTCATTGAAACCAAATTTATGAGTTTTGGTTGTGGATGAGATGAAGTAAACACTCTCCTCCCTGTCTCTCCCTCTGAATGCAACTGTAAAATCTGGATAAAATGCTTCGAACAGCAATTTGAGGACTCTGAAATGGAACTAGTGGCAGGCAGGCTGGAGAAGACCAGAACTGACAGTGGGCCATATTTCTCCCTCTGGAGGTAAACTCACTGCATAGCCTCGGAGGAGAGGATGGCTACAGGGGGGATGGCGGGGTGTGGTAAACAAAGTGCCAGGTGTCTCGTCAGAGGATCACAAGGGGCTGTCACGGGGAACAGGAATATACTGGGCAGACTGGAGAGAGGGAGGAGCTTAGAATAAATGACCCATAAAGTTATTTATAAATAATTTAATAATTATTATAATTTTCCCCAGGGCTCAACCCTAACTTGTTTTGTGACACCAACATTATTACCCTGATACCAAAACCAAGTAAAAACATACTGCAAACAAATGTAGTTTATCTTCAGAATACAAGTCTGATTGAATATGTGAAAATCAAACAACAGGAATATTACCACTAAAAATATAAAACTAGCTGTAGCCTAGAATAAAGCATAAAGGAATAACTGGGGAAGCCATTACAACATAATATACCAAAGACTTGATATTGATAAAGATGTTCAAATCATTTAAATCTGATTCCATTAAGAAAAGAATTGGATACAGGCATGAAGATTTACAACCTAAATAGTCAAGAATGTGAAAAATGGGACATCCGTATCGTGGATCATTACAAGTAATGATGTAACTGTATTTATTTATTGGCATGCTGAGATGTTCACAGACAATGCTTGTAAAACCAGTTTCTGTATAAGAGCCCATTGTGCCATGCATGTATCTACATATGTACACACACAGAGAAGTCCCAACTCAAAACTGTTAACATTGGTTATCTCTGTGTTTTGAGATCCTGGATTACTTTTTCAGCTGATTCAGATGTTTTCACAGTGAACATGGAATACTTGGTAATAAGAAGAAGATAAAAACTTCCTTCTTTGAAAGGGTTAATGAACCATGTATGTGGGAAGACAATTTTTTTTTTTTTTTTTTTTTTTTATGTATGTGGGTAGCTCCCTGGCTGGGAATCGAACCCAGGCCACAGCGTTGACAGCGCCAGTGCCAAAACCTTAAGCTACTACACCACCAGGGAACTCCTTGGGAGGACAATTCTTAAAAGAAAGTGTATCTTCTCAAAAAAAATATAAGTGGCCTACAGCCATATGAGAACAAAATTTTCAACCTTACTAGTAATCAAACACAAATAAAAAAAATAAGGTAATAGACTTTTTGTCAACATTGACAAAGGTTATAAAGATGGAAAATAATCAGTTCTGAGCAAGTAATCCCAAGATCTCAAAGGTGAAGGGAAGGGGCACTACTCACTCAACATCTGAATGACCTTTTTTTTTATATACAAAAATATGTACAGATAAAGAGGGAGAGCCTACCAACTTAACTTGAGACTTTATCTTAAAAAATTACGTCTAATCAGGTAAGTATACAAACTATAAATTCTGATATATTTACTGAAGCATTATTGGCAAGTGTGTAAGGTTATAAACAATGGAAACATCCAGGAAGTATTTTTTTTCTTACTGTTAGACGTATCGAGGTGACATTGGTTAACAAGAGTTACATAGGTTCTAGGTCCAATAAGTATTTTATTTTATTTTTTATTTTTTTTATTTTGGGTATGTGGGTAGCTCCCTGACTGGGAATCGAACCCAGGCCACAGTGTTGACAGCACCAGCGCCGAAGCCTTAAGCCACTACACCACCAGGGATCTCCTGGCCCAATAAGTATTTTAATGAAACACAGATCAACCACCTACATGGTATTATAGACCAGTGAGTCTAAAGAGGAGTCCCCTTCCTTATAAACCACTTGGCATTCAACCCCTTTTGCCCATGAGGGGGTGTCAGCTCCCTCAGGAATATCAGATCTGGAAAAGAGTTGAAAATAACTACATAGAATAGTACATGAAGAAATTGACTTTATAATGTTTAGTGAAAAATCAGATTATAAAACCAAGTGCAAAGTATTAAACTTTTCTCTTTTTTTTTGGTGGTTCCCTGGCTGGGAGCCGAATTTTTTTTGTTTGTTTTGTTTTCAATAGATAACCATAGATGAGTGTTGTCTGGGAAAAAATCCAGCCATAAATGCCTCTATTTTTCCTATTACATGGCTGGATACTTTTTGGACAGCCCTGGTATATAGTAGACCATTCTCTAAGATGTTTCCCGTGGTTACCTCTGTGTAGTATAATTATGGATTGTTCAGTTTGGGCCTTTTATTTCTATTTGATTAGGAGGTTTGCTGTTTCTGTAATTTTTACCACATAATAATAAATGATTACTTAATAGGTCTTAAATAATTACTACATAATAATTCTTTTCAAAGAAAATCACTGTTAGGCATGTGGACCTATTGGTGTGTGAAAACCCTCCAATAGGTCCACATGCCTGAGGGTAAATTCCCAAGTCCCTAGTTAGCATGGTCTCCTGCCACTCCTCCTGCCAGATCCTGTGGTGTAAACCCCCAGAGCAAAGCCCTTGCTCTCACCTCTCCTAGTCGTGGCCCTGCTCCCTCTGAGGTCAGCCTCACAGGCCTCTGGGGGTTGCTGCTCATTTTCTGACCCAGAGGGACAGAGCTTTTCCTTTGGGTTGGGGGAAGGTGTTGCCCTGGCACACCAGGAGACCAGGAAAAAAGTAAAGCAGGGAGATGCTTTTCTACAAATGAATGTTACTTCTCTGACTTTATGTGATTCCAAATTAAGTTCCTTTTAGTATTTTCAGTTGAAGTTGTCTCACATGGGGTGAGAGAATGAGTGGATTTCCTCCCCTCTCTTTCTGGGTCCCCAGTTGAGCTGAGCCATAAAACTTTTCAGCTTTTTTGAACCTGCGTAAGTTATTTGCAAAGTCTGAGACTGACTTGTTTGGTGCTTTCCTTGGCGGCCCTCAGAATCCGCTCCAGGGACCAGGTAAATGAATGGTGAATGGGCCCCAATGTTCTGGAGGGAAATGGGGCGGGGGGAGCTGTGGAAATGGCTGATCACTAACGGTGGTCAAGGAGAGCCACTCTGCAAAAAATACTGAGGTGTTCCTTTGCGGCTCAGCCATTTCCACTTCTTACATTCTCTTTTTTGCCTTTGGACACAAAAAAAAGGATTTTTAAAAAACAATTTTGAATACATTTTAACCTTGAGACAGAGGACTATTTCAAACATGAAACAGTGGGTCTTTCACAACGCCTGTGTTCTTTTGCAGCCACCTGAACAATAAGCCTTTCAGGTTTTCAGTGAGTGGGCATGGGTTAGCCAAGCTCAAAACAGGCCTGACGGCACTTTGGGCAAAGATCAAATGTCCCAGTGGGGAGGCTTGCTTGGCCTGTTTTTATGTGAGAAGTTCTCCGGGCCCTTATTACAGCAACTTCTCTCTAAGATCATCATTAGACTCCCGACACCAGTGGTCTTCTTCTGTGGAAAAGAGGCATCCCCCCACTGTTGTGCCAGGTTTTCTAACCACATTCAGCCCCTATCAAAACTTGGAAGGAAGGGAAGTTCTCTTGGTGCAATCTTCCTTCAAATTAGAGAATAAACAACCTGGATGCCCCATTCCTTACTGTCCCCAGTCAGCGTGGTAGTACCAGAAATTCTGAGGTCTAAACGTTAACGCTTGAGCTCAGTTACGATTCAAAGAAGAAGAACCCATTATTTTTATTTTGTGATACACAGCCTTCAGATGATTGAATGACTCATGAAGCACTAAGTAACATCAATCTTGATAATTTGAAGCATCAACAAGCTGTTTTCATTCCGCTCTCCTGGAGATCATCTCTGAATCAGATGCCAGATCTTGACTGCTGTTATCCTGGAATGAATCGGGAGAAATTTGACATGGAGAAGCAACCAAAATAACAGGTTTTTCTGCCTGCTGATTTCTTCCTCCCACTCTCCCTCCCACTCCAGACACACACACACACACACACCCAGGGATCTGAGCCTGGGAGAGAGCTGGATTGGGAGAGGAGAGCAGAGTGAGAAGCAGGTAGTGTCCTGCACCCATGCCCTGCCTCAGTTATCCTCTCACTCCTGGGCACTGAGTGGGTGAGTGGGCCTGAGTCTGACACCCTGTGTGGGACTTTTGAAGGTGGCAGCCCTGCGGATACTCTCGCCTCCTCTGTTCCTAGGCATAGAGTAGCTGAAATGGAGCATAGCCTTCCCAGGTGCTGGAGAACTTGAAAAATCCTCCTGACTCTTCTGTTCTCCCAAGGGGTTTGGAAATGATTGGTGGTTTTCCATGGTCCCCAAGTGAGACCTAGAAAGTAATTAGGAGCGAGAGCCAAGGTGCTGCTGGAAGGCTGTATAGCAGAGGCGGTGGGTGCAAACCAGCCCAGGGTAAAGGACTTAGCTGCATCTCTGAGGAATCGCCACGCAGGGGCAGGACGGAGTGACTGCAGGCCCAAGCTGACACCTTCCCTGCCCAGGAACACGCAGCACAGCAGTGGCATCAGTCCGGGAGATGGGCACCTGGCCCCGCCCCGCCCCGGGGCCTGGCTGGAGCTTTGTGCCAGCAGAGAGAGTAAAAAAACAAACACAGCAGGGAGTTCGGAAATGGACTGTGACTGGCTTAGAAGGCTTCAAGTGACAAAGAGCTCAGAAATGACCAGATCCGGTTGCCTGCGTCAGACCACTGCGGATTAGAATTCATGTTCAGAAATGAAACTGTGTTACAGAAATCAAGTCCCAGCACGGCACTGACCAGCAGTGCGACCTTGGACTAGTTGTTTTACTTCTCTGGGCCTTGTGACTTCCCCACATTCCCTACCCCGGCTCTTCAAAATGAAATGTTTTCCAGCTCCAGGAGTGGCTCTGCAGCCTCTAGGGGTGGCCGACAGCTGACGCTAGCCACGTTTGTACTGCAGGCTTCCTGTGGCTGTGGACCCGGTGAATGTGCCCTGAGGCGGCCTGAAGGAGGACAGGGAAGGACCGGTCCCAGCCTCCTCCTCTGTCACTTCCCTTGATCCTGTGCCTGAGATGAGGAAGCTACCCAACCTGTGCTGAGAGTAACTTCCTCGCTCACCACTTTCTAAATAGTCCTGTAGGGGGCGCAGCTTCCTTATCCCAGAGGCTTCTGGGATTCAGAAACGTTCAGCGGTTCGGTCGGGTTTCAAGGCTTTTCCATCCAGCGCATAATCTATTCGAAGCGCCGAGGACAGTGCTGGAAGGACTACCAAGGTGCACAGCAGGGCCTCCTCTGACCGGGAGAAGCTCGCTGCATAGCTCTAGGGAGGAAGACAAAGATGTGGACCTACTGCAGCGATTCCAAGACATACTTAAGTTCACAGGCCCAGGCATCATACAGATTCTGGATGCTAGGAATTCAAAAGAGGTCTAGATGGGTTAAACAGTCTCTAAGGGAGATGTCAAAGAGGTGGTGGCATTGGGAGTAGACCCTGATGGATGGGATGATTCGAAGACCAATGCCAAGCCAAGCAGAGACAGAAAATGGCAAGGTCTTGTTAAAGGCTCTTGTTTTTAAATTAAAATTCAATATATTTTAATAGTTTACTTAAAAATGGCTCATTTTATATTATCTGACTTTTGCCTCAATTAAAAAACAAAACTACATGACATGTTGTCTTTTCTACCTAGCCATACTGCTTGGTGGCTTAGACACTGTGCCCCAAGACCAGTCTTTTGGCTCAATAAAACCTTAACTAAAACAATAACAAAACTGCATGATACAGGTTTGTGTGTGTGTAATTTTTAATTTATTTATTGTTGAGCTAGGTAATAATTCTTAGGGTTCAAAATCCAAAGGTAAAACAGTATACAGTAAAAACCCTTCTTTTAATCTTTCCTCCAAACACCCAGTTTCCCCTTCTAAAAACAACTAATGTCATAGTTCCCTTTGTATCTATCTGAAGGTAAAAGTTGTGAAGAGCTAGGTATATGTAGTGTTTATTTCCATCCCTTTTTACATAAATGGTAGCCTACTCTGCATACTGTTTGGCACCTTGCTTTAAAAATCGCTGAATACCAATAAGTCTAACAATAAAAATGAATTTAAAAAAATCATTGAATATATCTTGGCTCTCATACCTTATGTGCCAATACTCTCAACCAGGGGTATCCAACCTTTTGGTTTCCCTGGGCCGCATTGGAAGAAGAATTGTCTTGGGCCACATATAAAATACACTAACACTAACAAAAACTGATGAGCTAAAAAAACAAAAGGTCTGTGCATAATTTTTGTACTGTTTTAAGAAAATTTATGAATTTGTGTTGGGCTGCATTCAGAACCGTAAGCCGTGGGTTGTATGAACTTCCTCTAAACACTTTAACTTATTTAATCCTCACAACAATCCTATGAGGTAAGTGCCATTATAAGCCCCATAACTCTTACATCTATAGGCAAGAAAATCAAGGTCCAAGAAGATAAATGCCTAGTTAAAGGCCATACATGTACTAATTGGTGGAGTCAGGACTTGAACCCAGGCAGTCCAACTCCAGGATATTTGCTTTCAACCACTAAAATTTATAGCCTCTATTCTTTTTTACAGATACATAGCATCCCATTCTATGGCTGTGCCATAATTTGTTCAACATGTACCAGTTGCTGAAGGTTTCCAATCTTCCACTGTTACTAAATTTGCTGCAGTGAGTAAGCTTGGACATATGGTATTTCACATGTACAAGCAAATCTGTAGGGCAAATTTTTATTTTTTATTTTTTTAATTATTATTATTATTTTGTAGTATGTGGGTAGATTTTTATAGATTCCCTGGCTGGGAATCAAACCCAGACCGCAGCATTGACAGTGCCAGCACCAAAGCCTTAAGACACTACACCACCAGGGAACTCCCATAGGGTACCTTTTTACAAGTGAAATTCCTGATACAATTTTTGGTGGACATTGCAAAATTGTCCACCCCCTTGCCCCATCAATTTGCGTCTCTTCCCTGGTAACGATGAGAATCCCTGTTTCTCCTGTCCTTGCTGAGGGCTCACTTAATATTGTAATGCATGGTTGGGTGCTAGTTATAGAGACTATCATTTCTTGTGAGAACTTCCAGTCCTATTGGGAGAGGTTGGGAAATGAGTCACAGTGGACCATCAGTAAACCTTTATTTAATGAATAAACCAGTCAAGCCATTAATTTGTGTTTTGAAGAAGACAGAATACAGATGATATAGAGTAGGTTTGTCAAGCCCCCCACCACGTGACCGGTTTAGGTTATGTGTCTTGCAAAGGAAAAAAAAAATCACCAGGAAGTCTTTGTTTACAATTGCTGAGTCTCCCCAGCAGGCCCTCATATTGCAGTACCACAAGACTGAGAACAATCCAAATGCTTCTTAATCCAAGTCTATTCCTCATATCTTCAGAGGAGGGTTGAATGACCCATGGTTGCAGCAAGAGGCTAAGGAACTTCCTATTTTCAGTGAAGAGGGCAGGTCTTCAGATCCAGACCATTGTCTAAACTGAAGTTTGGCAAGTGACCCTTAAGTAACACATGCATTTTAGTCCTTTACTATTTTACATACGTATATACCGTATTTTGCCGGTGCCATGCATAACACACTCCCGCGTATAATGTGCACCCATGTATTTGGCCCAAACTTTCAGGGAAAAAAATCTTTTAATTTTGTAATTCAAATTTTTATTTGTTTATATTTAAGTACTTTTTTTGGGTATTAGAAATGAAATGTTATTTATTTATTTTTTATTTATTTTTAATTTTTTTTTTTGCTTTTTGGTATGTGGGTAGCTCCCTGGCTGGGAATCGAACCCAGGCCACAGCACTGACAGCACCAGCGCCGAAGCCTTAAGCCACTACACCATCAGGGAACTCCTATAAATGAAATTTAACATTCATTTTTTAACATATTATGGTCCAAGAAATTTTATGTAACACTTTTAACTCATAAGCATAAATAAAAGAATTAAAAACACTTATATAGATACAGAATTAGTACTAACAGGAGAGTTCCATGGTGGCTTAAGGGTTTGTCGCTGGCGCTGTCAGCACTGCGGCCTGGGTTCGATTCCTGGCCAGGGAACTTTCCACATACCAAAAAAAAAAAATTAGTACTATCTATGTATAATATGCATCCTTATTTTCCCTCACAAATGTGTGCACATTATACACAGCAAAATATGGTAATATATATTCTATAAATTGATTTTATAATAGTATAAATTTATACTTATAGATTATACATTTATTTATAAGTATAAATAGGAATATATAATTGTACGTTATATAATATTTTATATAGTAATAATAATAATAATAAATTTATTTATTTTAAAATCAGGTCCTAGTTTATATCCAAGTGATTTAAAAGTGAACTCTTGCTTCCACTGCTTACTAATCAATCTCTTCCCAGGAAGCTTTTCATCTAATACCTTTCACTCACTGAGGTGCAAATATCTATTGAATTTCTACTATGCACCTGGCACCTTTCAGACAAAGATGACTAAAACACACGTAGGCTGCTTCAAGTAACTCCAAAGAGAAGAAAATGCGAATGGGTAGGCTTAACTATCTGCCAGAGGAATGTCTCTCCCGACCTGGGAGTATGCCCTCGGTTTCGCTTACCATTGAAATAGCACTGCCTTTGGTCTGACACTCGTTTCTATTGGAGCTAAGATTCTACTTGTTCCCATTTACAATTCTCCAAGAAAGCTTAGGGCAGCCTTAGCAGAAAAGAATGACCTTAAACTATTGTGTGTATATTAAAATATTTCAAAGTCTAAGGACTACCATCTGTGTTTGTTAATAGATGGAAAATGATTTGACCTCAGCATGGCAGGAATTTTCTCTGTCAGTTGAGAGAGACTCTCCTAAGGAAATTTGACCCACACCCTGAAGATTAAATAAAAATATGCTAGTAGTTGGAGAATCTTAAGAGCTTTTTGTGTTATAGGCCAAATAGAGCAGCCATCCCCCCACTTCATTAAAGACTCCTTTTCCTTGTTGTTTAGCTCTTAGTTTCACCTTTTCCTAGTTTTAATTGCTTTCCTTATTAATTTCCTCCGGCTCTTCACCCCGAGCAATGGACTTTCCACCCTGAAACCACCTAGTGACAAGGGCTTTAAAACCTATTTCTCTGATCAATGCCTTTAAACTACTAACTGAATTAATTTCTCCTAATCTAGATACCATCAGGATACTAGCGGTACCCCAACAAGGCTTCCAGCCCATCTTGTCCAAAGGAGTCAACATGGTGGACCTCGAGATCTGCTTTCCCTTTTAGATCAGATAGGGTGAGAGCTCCGTGGATTCCCCAATGGGTAGGGACAATGACCATTTTCAGCAGGAAGCAGATACAGAGGATGAGACCTTCAGCTCCTCAGCTTCCCATAAAGATTTATGGGGAATCACGTCTCTCAAGAAAATGTGAAGAAGGTAGATAGAATAGGGAAATCTTGGAACCCCTCCCATGAGACCTTGCTAGAATGGTCACCACCTTGATACCACCCTTTCGTTAGTAATCCCTGCCCCGGGCTAGGCAGCCACAGGAGGAAGATCCAGGCAAATACAGGGAAGTTAGAGGGCCCAAGAAGCCCATCAGTTTGGGCCAGTTCCTAATATCCGTGCTGTAAGAGTTACAATGACCTTCATCTCACCTGAGCCTCATTATACCATCATTGTAATGTCATACATATGCCTGGAAGTTCATTAATATCATTATAACAGACTGAGCTCTGGGAAAGGGCATGCACAGTCAGAAGGCATTATGTAATAAGCCCCTTGTCAATCATACTAGACAATCAAGAGGCCCCATGTCCACAGGTATAACCCCTGAAGACTTAAAAGAGGATAAAAGCACCAAAACCTTGTTGATTGGGGCTCTTGAACCACTCTCCCTGCTCGAGCTCGCTCCTACCTCTTTGGAGTGTACTTTCTTTTTAATAAGCTATCTCTTTGTTTAACCTTTTTACTTTTGTGTGTGTCTCATTCATTCCTTGCTCGAGATACCAAGAACCTGGACATCGTATCGAAGAGGACACCCCATTTTCCGGTACAGTTGGAAACAGAAGTTAGCTTATTCTCTGTCCTCATTCCCTTCCTGCACCTTAAAGAAGGTGTGGGGAGTTTCCTGGTGGTGTAGTGGCTTAAGGCTTCGGCGCTGGTGCTGTCAGCGCTGCGGCCTGGGTTTGATTCCCAGTCAGGGAACTACCCACATACCAAAAAGAAAAAAAAAAAAAAAGAAAGTGTGAATTTTCACCCTGAGTCAAAACTGCCCGGGGAAGCAGCCCTTTTCGGTCTTTAAAAACTTGCCTCCTTGTTGACTAGTTTTCTCAGAGTGTATGGATGCACTGATTGTGTCAAGTTTTCAGATTCATCACATTGCAAACTAGCTGGATGCTGAAGAGCAGGGTAAAGTAGTTATTATATATAATAATATATATATATAATTATGTATATATGTATATATATGAAGAAAATTTGGTGTGGTGGATTAGACGTGAAAGCCATTATTTTAGTCTAAGGTTTGGGCTCAAAGTTAAAAACAAAACAAACAAGAAAAACCTCTTTTTTTTTTTTTTTGTATGTGGGCAGTTCCCTGAGTGGGAATCGAACCCAGGCCGCAGCATTGACAGTACCAGCACTGAAGCCTTAAGCCACTACACCACCAGGGAACTCCAAACCAAACCTCTTTGTCTAACAAAGTCCCACAGCTAGTTTTTGGGAGAAGTCACTTTGCTTCTCTTTCTACAATCTGGGAAAAGGGGCAAATTATGTTCTGGTTGGTCAGATTGTACAAAGGACAGCCAGTACCTGTTTAGTTCTTGCTGCCTACCAGGCATCACCTGGATAGCTCATTGAATCCTCAAAGTAATCCCCAACCACAATTATTATTGTTCCTCCTGTCATCCTAGATAGAAATAGAGGCACAGGGAGATAAAGTAATTTGCCCAAGGACACATATAAAGGGTGTAGGCAGGGCCAGCTACATCATCTGGAGGGTTCAGTGCAAAATGAAAATGTGGGGTCCTGGCCCCAGGCAGGAAAGACAATTCCCCTCCCACAGGGAATGGGTAACCCCGCAGAGATTGGAGGCTATATGTACGGTCAAACACAGTGTCCCAATGGGGTGAGCGGGAGGCCCAGGCCAGTTGCCATGGTGCTGACAGCTTAGGGTGAGGATGGTTGCTTACCCCACTGAGACACAGGAAGGGGTCAGAGGACTGTGCCCCACTCTGGTCATCTCCTAGTTGGTGCCCAGGCACCTATGGGGTTGAGGGGTGGATGGCTATGGTGGAACACGAGACCCCCTCACCCCTCCCAGGCAATGAAACTGGGTTGACAGAGGTTGGCAGCAGTCTTAGTTTTGGCTGGGGAGGGCCAGGGTACCAGGCATAGTGGGTACCCAACAGGAGGTGGGGAGAGGATGGGAAGTGGGACTGTATAGGAGCTGAGGCTTCAAGATTCCTGGGGTTGTTCCATTGTCTCATCATACTCTACTTAAAAAACACAAATTTAGAGATAAAATTATTCAAAGTTTCAAGGCAACAAGCTCAAGGCATTAAACCCCAAGCCCTTCTACGTGTGAATCCTATGTGTCTGAACTAACTGCATATTCAAGAAGCCAGCCCTGGCCATACATGGCCATACATATGTACCCATGCTAACATATTGGCTATGGCGGAAGATCATGGGAACTCAAGTTTCTTTGAAAAGTAAGAAAGCAAAACGTTGATCAGAGTGTAACACTCTCCCCTGCCATTTTACTTTGAAAACTAAAAACTGCTGTGAAATATAAAGTGGTCTTTTTAGGCCTGATAAATAACTTCATTCTTCAACACCTCCTTAAAGAGTATCTTCATGAAGCCTGACTTGGCCTTCCCAGATAGAATTGACACTCTTTCACTGTGCCCCTTCCTAATCTGTATAATTATAATGTTAAGAATTTGGTCTTTGGATGCAGACAAACCTGGGCTGGAATCTGAGCTCTGTCAGTGACTAGTTGTGAGATCTGGGCAAATTACTTGCATTTGTTTTCTTCACCTGAAAATAGAGATAATACAGCTCAATGGTGGTCCCAGCCCTGGTATACTGGACAGGCAATCTAGTTGGAAATAAACAAGGACTTGTCCTAATACTATGATTGAAAAAGTAAGCATA
Organism: Lyroderma lyra; assembly: GCA_004026885.1. Lineage (NCBI taxonomy): Eukaryota > Metazoa > Chordata > Mammalia > Chiroptera > Megadermatidae > Lyroderma > Lyroderma lyra. The sequence goes on from PVJL010000908.1 coordinate 322,345, forward strand.
TGCATTTTCACTTAGATTTTATGTTTATTTGGAGTGTCTTTGGGAGAGGCAGTGGTGATGGGGCGCTCATGGTAATGAAGACGGTTAGAGCATTCGTTAGTCCCTGATGAGACTAACGCTTCGCACAGTGCCTGACACTGAAAAAATTAACTGCAAGTATTTATTAGTGTTTTCCATTAGACTGAATTTCTTGAGAGCTGTTTCCTGTCTTATTCACCTGTGTCTAACACGATGCTTGGCACCAAATGTTATTTAAATGAATTTTCTTTGCAATATTCATTAAAAATAGGGTTTTATTGGTAACTTTGTACGGTGGATAAAAGAAGCTTCTTCAAGGCTTTTGATATTGTTACAAACACAAACAAAAACGTTTCGAAAGTGAGATCGACAAACCTATTTTTTCAAACATTCAAACCTATTCTTAAGTGCCTGTTAACCCTTGGTTTGCCTCATTTTTGTCGACATTTAAAATAAACCCGAACGTCATTAATGTGGGTTTGGAATTTATACGGGGAAAGGAGATTAGATACTCCACACTTCAGGGAAGTTTTTTCCAAAACTACAAGCAAAGAGAAGAGAAACACTGGTGTGAACCACCGCTCACAACTTAGTGACCGCAAAAGCATTGGACGACGGATACATTCTTGCTATCCAATGGCCGGGGAGTCCGGAGAAAACACTTTCTGGATTGGTCAGAGGAAACCTTTCTCCAGGTTCATTCAAAAAGGGGCTTGGCGTTGGGCGGGGGAGGCGTGCTTGCAGCGACTATGGCCAATCAGAGAACGCCAGGGGGCGGGC